>MU724928.1:87102-123283 GCA_026770625.1 Nicotiana glauca
TTCTTTTGTCTAGCTCCATCTATCTGCAACCATTATGGCAAATCCCCTCTTATTTGAAAGTCCTACTTACTTACATGTTATTTATACTTATTTATACTTAAAGTCACCACACTAGTGGATTCTGAGGGATGCTTAACACCTTCCCCTTGGAATAATTTCGAGCCCTTACCCAATCTCTGGTTATCCAAACGAAACCCTTCTAGGTGTCCTGCACTTAAATCATTAGGTGGCGAATCTTCAATTCTTTTAAACCCAATTCCCAAAAGGGAACGAGTTGTCCTCCTCTCATAAACCCGATTTCGCGAGAAAAAGGGGGCACGACACCTACCTCGGGCATAAAGAGGTCCCCAAATTAGGACACGATTTATATTCTGCACTATGTGTTTAAATATCGCAACGCTTTTCATAATCCTCACTAACTTGTTACCTTTTGTTTTTATTTTCTATTTATTCCCCTCCCCAAAGGTTAGTTCATAAACTTTGTCGATGTCATCATATTTTACGAGATCCAGAAGCCTTCCACCTACTCCTCCTCCCAGTCCTGTCAGACACAAAAACAAAGGAAAAATGGAAGATTCAAACAATTCAACTGAATGGGAAGAGGTCACTCCTGGCACTTTGGTCCCCAAGGAAAATGCATCCCAGCTAGAACAAAAGTTGTTGAAGTTTCAGGAAGAACTGGATCAAGTCCAGAATTTGGCAAGTCTTTCATTTTCCCTCACCACACCAGAGGTTACTTTCCAAACTACTCAGAATCTTCTACCTCCGCAAAACATCCCAAAACAACACAACCATCCTGCTCCTCACCACCACTGCAATACCTGCCATACCTCAAATAATACCCCATAGTTCATCCCAGAACTCCAAAACTTCTCAAACGACCATTGCCACACCCAACACAATACCCCCATCTATGTGGAGACTGTGCTACACTCTACCCAGCCCATCTCAAACACGTCCGAGTCCGATGACAAGGACTTGCTCATCAAAAATCTGGCAGAAGAGCTTAAAAGATTGACTAGCAAAATTCAAGGCGTCAAAGGTAGTAAGGGAATTAAGGGGCTAAACTATGAAGATCTGTGCATACAGGCCGATGTCGAACTGCCCAAGGTGTACAAACCTCCCAAGTTCGAAATGTTTGATGGTACAGGGGATCCCAGGGTCCACTTGAGAACATACTGTGACAAGCTGGTCGAACTGGGAAAAATATGAGAAAATCCGCATGAAGCTTTTCATGAGGAGCTTGAAGGGAGACGCCTTATCTAGGTACATTAGCCAAGATCCGAAGAAGTGGTCAAGCTGGGTAAGCATGGCATCTGATTTTATGGACAGATTCAGGTTCAACATGGAGAATGCACCAAATGTGTTCTATATTCAAAACTTGAAGAAGAAACCTACAGAGACCTTCTGTGAGTATGCGACTCGATGGAGGTCGGAAGATACTAAGGTTAGGTCTGCTTTGGAAGAAGAGCAAATGAACAAATTCTTCCTTTGGGGCCAAGACCTACATTATTATGAGAGGCTGATGCTGATCGAAAATCACAAGTTTTCTGACATCATCAAGCTAGGAGAAAGTATCGAAGAAAGCATCAATAGTGGTATGGTTACGAACTTTGAAGCCTTGCAAGCTACCAATAAGGCTTTACAATCTGGCGGTACATCCAAGAAAAGGGACGTAAGTGCTGTAATGGTTGCACAGAGGACCAAATCCCTTATCAAGTACCAAACATACCCAATACCTCCAATCAAATATCAGCCTAACCCAAATTACCAAGCACCCTCACCCTCTTACCATACTCCACCACCCACTTATCAGTCATCTCCACCTCTCGTATATTAGCCAATTTCACCCAAATACTCCCAACTAGCACATGTTTACCAAGCCTACAACACCCCAACCATCTCACTATCAATCACCTCCCCCACTCCAAAACTTCCCTAGACCTTGACCAAATTTTGACCGTAGACTCTCGAACAGTATACTGCCCTTGCTGAACAATCTGACCAGTTGTACAAAAGACTTAAAGTTGCTGGTTATGTCACCCCTATCCCTACCATAAACCCCAAAAACCCTTCTTAGTGGGTCAATCCAAATAAATCCTGTGCATACCATTCTGGCATGAAAGGATATACCATTGATAAATGTCATTCTCTAAAGGATAAGATCCAAACTTTGATTGACAACAAGATCATTGTAGCAAAGGAACCTTCTCCAAATGTCTGTAATAACCCTCTGCCAGACCACAAAGGCGGAGGTGTTCACACGATCGAGATAGAGGAGGACTGGGACCCCAAGGGATCAATCGGTTTAATCACAGAGGACGAAGATCCAAAGAAGCCAGTAGTCACCCTTAATCCGATTGTGGTCCAGATTCAGCCTTCTAGGGATGCCGAGGTAAACATGTCCATGCCACTCAAGTTTAAAGCACCATCCTCTGTAAAGACACCAGCGCCGATTGAGGTTGAGTTTATGTCAATAGCAGACGCACCTACATCCTTTGAAATTACAGTATTACCACTAAAGGGCCTGCTCCGTTCGGAGTAAAGATAGCCATGCCAATTCCAGCGGCAATGTTGCCAGTAACACCATTCCACACAAAGGCCATACATTGGGACTACACAGCCGAGGACAGAAGAAAGGGGAAGGTCAAGTTTGGGAAAGCCGTTGTGGCACAAGGTCTGACAAGAACCGGTAGGGTTTATACCCCAGAGCATTTGGCTGAGTCAAGCAAGCAGGCCTCTAATCGGCCAACCATCACTGAAACTGGGCCCAATAATCTCTAGAGAAAGATACAAGCCAAAGAATACTCAGTCATTGATTAGCTAAACAAAACACCGGCACAGATTTCTATCCTTGCTTTTCTCCAAAGCTCTGATGCACACAAGAATGCCTTGCTAAGAGTGCCGAGTGAGGCATACGTACCAAGTAACATCACCGGTGAAGAGATGGCGAACATGGTAGGGCAGGTATTAGAAAGTCACTAGATCACTTTTCACAAAGATGAGCTACTGCCAGAGGGGTTGAGTCACAACAAGGAATTGCACATCACCGTGCAGTGCGAAGGGTCCTGATTGACGGAGGGTCCAGCCTCAACATTTGTCCATTAGTGACACTCAGGACATTAGCAAAGGGGATGCATGAGATCAAGGATTGGGCCATCAACGTCAAAGCTTTCGACGAATCCCAAAGGTCCACTATTGGGGAAATTAGCTTGTGCTTGCAAATGGGGCCTACTTGGTTCGATGTTGATTTTCAAGTCATAGACGTGCAGATATCTTACAATCTGTTGTTGGGATGACCATGGATTCATGCCGCTGGAGCTGTAGCATCAACACTACATCAGGCCGTGAATTTTGAGTGGAATCACCAATAGGTGATCATTCACGGTGATGGTAGCAATCCCATATATAGTCGCTAGACTATCCCAGCAATAGGAGGCAGAAGAAGGATAGGCAGGGAAACTTACCACCACATCGAGTGAGTCAATGTCGTTGATAAATAAAAATGGTGGGACAACAAAATTGAAAGCATACTGAACTGGAGCGGATACGAACCTGGCAAAGGACTTAGCAAGAATCTCTAGGGAATCGCTAAGCCTATCAAACTAAAGAAACATGGCACCACATTCGGATTGGGATAGGAGTATATTTGGGAGGAATTCAACCATTGGTCGCCACTATGGCTCGGTCCTTTCTATTCACTGGAGCAGCCAATACCACACTTGAAATAGACTTTCCAACTGGCCGAAGTGATCTATGGGTCAGATAAAGAGGAAGCACTGGCAGCAGTGAGGAATTTGTTCCTGCAAGACGATAACATGGATTGTTGTGTAATTTTTGAGAAGGAGGGGGAGGAAGGCCCTTCCATACAGGCTGTAAGCAGAGGAGCATGCCTCAATAACTTGACTATCAGAACCACTAGAGCCCGACAAGCCTCGTGGTAGCAAGGATTAACAAGCACCATGAAGGCCCTTCCATACAGGTTGTAAGCAGAGGAGCTTGCCTCAATAACTGGACTATCAAAACAACTAGAGACCGACAAGGCTCAGGGTAGCAACGCTGAACAAGCATCATGCACAATTTTATCTTTTACTAGTTGACTTTCCTTTCGCACTTTTATATTTTGCAAGAAAGAGCTCCAATGTTCAAAAAATAGTTATGGAATTTATCAAAGCATTTTGGTTTTCTTATGAATATTACTCTTATTATTTTCTCTCATTACTTTACTTCTACAGCATTACTATTACTTATCTTGATGAACCAATGACTGTGACATGCAACGAGACAACGCAACAAACAAACATAGACTTAGAGGAAGATAATATACCGGAAGAGATTGTTAAAGAAGTTGAGGATTTTGAGAACAGACCTAAGTCCAACCTGGACGAGACTGAGATTGTTAACCTGGGGGATGCAGAAAATATCAAAGAAACACGAATCAACGTTTATTTTTCACCATCAGAAAAGGAAGAATACACAGAGTTTCTAAGAGAATATGAGGACATATTCGCCTTGTCATACGATGACATGACTGGGCTGAGTACATCTATTATGGCACACAAACTGCCGACTAATCCAACATATTCATCGGTAAAACAAAAACTCAGAAAGTTCAAGCCCAATATGAGTCTGAAAATCAAGGAAGAAGTCACTAAGAAGGTCAAGGATAAGGTTCTCAGGGTAGTAGAGTATCCAACATGGTTAGCCAACATTGTTCCAGTACCAAAGAAATATGGGAAGGTCGGGTTCTGTGTCAACTATCGGGATCTCAATCGGGCCAGTCCAAAGGATGACTTCCCCTTGCCAAACATACACATCCTAACTGACAATTACGCCAAGTACGAGTTGCAATCTTTTGTAGATTGTTTTGATAGTTATCATCAGATCTGGATAGATGAAGAAGATGCTGAGAAAATAGTTTTCATTATGCCGTGGGGAATGCACTGCTACAAGATGATGTCGTTTGGGTTAAAGAATGCAGGGGCCACCTACATGAGGGCCATGACTACCATCTTTCATGATATGATACACATAGAGATCAAAGTATATGTAGATGATTTCATCATCAAGTCCAAGAAAGCCATTGATCACATGGAAGGTCTGAGGAAGTTTTTCAACAGAATGAGAAGATACAACCTGAAACTAAATCCCGCAAAGTGTGCATTCGGGGTTCCAGCTAGAAAAATGCTTGGGTTTATTATGAGTTGCCGGGGAATAGAGTTGGATCCATAAAATATCAAAGCCATTCAAGAATTGCCACCGCCAAAGAACAAGAAGGACGTAACGAGTTTCTTGGGGAGACTTAAATACATCAGCCGGTTCATAGCACAATCTACAGTTATCTGTGAGCCGATCTTCAAGATGTTGAAAAGGGATGCCTCCACCAAATGGACTAATTGAATGCCAAAAATATTTTGACAGAATCAAGGAATACTTATCAACAACACCAGTCTTAGTCCCGCCTGAGCCAGGTAGACCTTTGCTACTCTACATCACAATGTTAGATGGTGCCTTCGGTTGTGTCTTGGGGCAGCATGATGAAACGGGAAAGAAGGAAAAAGCCATTTATTATCACAGTAAGAAGTTGACCCCGTACGAGGCCCGGTATTCAATGTTAAAACGCGCTCGTTGTGGTCTAACTTGGGTGGCCCAGAAGTTGAGGCACTACTTTTGTGTCTATACTACATATCTCATATCAAGGATGGATCCTTTGAAATACATCTTTCAGAAGCCCATGCCCACTGGTAAGCTAGCCAAGTGGCAAATCCTGTTGAGTGAATTCGACATTATCTACGTAACTTAGAAAGAGATCAAGGGACAAGCACTAGCAGATCACTTTCCTGAGAATCTCGTAGACAGAGAATACGAACCTCTGAAAACGTATTTTCCTGACGAAGAGGTATCATTCATAAGAGAAGATATTGTAGAATCCTATGATGGTTGGAGAATGTTTTTCGACGAAGCCGCAAATTTCAAAGGAGTTTGCATAGGGGCAGTCCTAGTATCAGAAACTGGTTAGCATTATCCGATGTCCACCAAACTCAGGTTCTCTTGCACTAACAACATGGTCGAATACGAAGCCTGTATCTTATGGCTCAAGATGACCATTGACATGAACATCCAAGAGTTGCTAGTAATTGGGGACTCAGACCTACTCATACATCAGGTACGAGGAGAATGGGCAACCAAGAATTCCAAGACACTCCCTTATCTGCACCATGTATAGGAGTTAAGAAAGAGGTTCACAAAGACAAAGTTCCAGCATGTTCCTAGAGTCCAGAATGCGTTTGCTGATGCATTGGCTACCTTATCTTCCATGATACAACATCTAGATACGAACTTCATTGATTATATTCCAGTGAAGATCCATGATCAGCAAACACCATGCAGAACTTGCAAACACCACGCAGAAGCGCACACTTCGAAGGTTGTCCAACAATTTCTTTCACAGCGGAGGAATCCTATATAGGAGGACTCCTGATTTGGGATTGTTAAGGTGTGTCGACGCAAAGGAAGCACCCAAACTGCTAGAAGAAATTCATGCCGGGACCTGTGGTCTACATATGAACGGTTTTGTCTTAGCAAAGAAGATCCTACAAGCTAGTTACTTCTCGATGACTATGGAAATGGACTGCATCTAGTATGTCCAGAAGTGCCATCATTGTCAGATACATGCAGACATGATAAAGGTACCTCCAAATGAGCTTAATGCAACAAGCTCACCATGGTCGTTCGCCGCTTGGGGAATGAATGTTATTGGACCAATCGCGCCGACCGCTTCCAACGGGCAGAGCTTCATCCTAGTAGAAATCGACTATTTAACCAAATGGGTCAGTGAAGCATCTTACAAAGCAATGACTAAGAAAGACGTGGCAGACTTTATCCGCGACCGTGTTGTTTGCCGGTTCGGGATCCCGGAATCAATCATTAATGATAATGGCTCCAACCTCAATAGCAACTTAATTAAAGCTATGTGCGAGACCTTCAATATCAAACACAAGAATTCTACATTCTACAGGTCTCAGATGAATGGATCCATAGAAGCCGCCAACAAAAACATCAAGAAGATATTGAGGAAAATGATAGAGAAACATAAGCAATAGCACGAAAAGCTATCATTCGCTCTATTGGGGCATCACATCACAGTCCACACATCAACTGGGGAAACTCCTTACATGTTGGTTTATGGTACAGAAGTCGTCATTCCCATCGAAGTAGAAATTCCTTCCTTGAGGATCATATAAGAAGCTGAGCTCGATGATGTAGAATGGGTGAGAAACCGTTACGACCAGCTGGCTCTTATAGATGGGAAGAGAGTGAATGCAGTTTCCCACAGTCATATTTATCAGAGCAGAATGTCCAGAGCCTACAACAAGAGAGTCAAACCAAGACGGTTCATACCGAGGTAGCTGGTGTTAAAGAAAATTTTCCCGCATTAAGATGAAGCCAAAGGGAAATTCTCTCCCAATTGGCAGGGTCCATACATGGTTCATCGGGTTCTGACAGGAGGAGCCCTTATACTTGCAAAAATGGATGGAGAAGTTTGGCCAAAACCAATCAATTCAGATGCAGTCAAGCGTTACTATGTGTGATCTTCATGCTTTTTTTATATGATGTAATTTGAACTACGTCTAACCTGATTCCCGTTTAAGAGGGGATACGTAGGCATCCTTATGGGTTCGGTCACAATTCAAATAAAATTTTATTTTCCCCCGCAATTAGAAATTGGGGCAGAATTTTAAGAAGGATCCTTAAAATTCCGAAGTAACTTTAGCCGATCATTTTAAGCAACCTTCAAAAGCAACAGCCCAGTAAACTGGGGCAGAATTTTGAGGAGGACCCACAAAATTCCGAAGCGAGAGAGCTTGCAACGTCCTGAACCACGTCACATTTATCGGTTCATCTAAAAATTATTTCTTAAAATATATACTCATATCATATTTTACAAACTCATGCATGTCTGTTATGAAAATTGCACTGTTTAGCAATGCTACCCCAATGATACGCACAATATTACCAAAACAGGGCCAATCAAGTCAAGCAAAGTCAGCGGGGACACAAACTAACCTTCCCCTTTTTACAAAACTCATGATTTTTTTTTGGATGCAGGCACCCAAGTCGCAAAATCATAGAATATATTATACACTCATACTGTTCAGGAATGCAACTCTCAAAACCGTCACACATATTCACAGTTGCTATACGCACACAATATCCCCAATGGCCACAATATCACTATCAGCTAAGAATTTTATTACTATTCGCCTTTTACCTCTTGCATAAGGCTACCATTCTGCCTTCCAAGACTAAGCTCTACCTCCATCTGCATTTTCTGCACTGCATAAGGCTACCATTCTTCCTTCCAATACTAAGCTCGGTCTCCATCTGTATTTTTTTGCATTGCACAAGGCTCCAATTCTGCCTTCCGAGACTAAGCTTTGTCTCCATTTGCATTTTCTGCATTACATAAGGCTACCATTCTGCTTTATAAGGTTAAGCTCTACCTCCATCTGCATCCTCTGCATGGCTGGAAGATCGCCAACTTATTTACGTTTGCATGGCTAAAAGAGCGCCACTCCATTTACGTTTGCATGGCTGAAAGATCGCCTATTTATTCATGTCTTGCACGGCTAAAAGATCGCCACTTTATTCATATCCTGCATGGCTGAAAGATCGCCACTTTATTTAGACCTTGCATCGGCTGAAATATCGCCACCTTTATTTACACTTTGCATCGGCTAAAATATCGCCACCTTTATTTATACCTTGCATCGGCTGAAAGATCGCCACCTTTATTTATATCCTGCATCAGCTGAAATATTGCCACCTTTATTTACATCTTGCATCGACTGAAAGATCACCACCTTATTTACGCTTTCATGGGCTGAAAGATCGTCACCTACTGCATTTCATAGGCTAAAAAATTGCCAAATTATTTGAGGGCGTCATTGTTTAGAGGCATCATTCTCACAGCCCGAGAACGCCATGTCATGGCCTGAAGATCCCTTTAATTTCTTGCATATAATTATTCAAAGGCATCATTCTCATAGCCCAGGAGCATCATTTCATGGCCTGCGAATCCTTTATTACGTGCTTCATGGCCCAAGGCATCATGGTCCGAGGACGTCATCCTAACCGTCCAAAGACAGCATTCATGGTCCAACGGGAACTTGCATCATGTTTAAATTTATGCTCAATATACGCTTGTATTGTTTTGCAGATAAACCAGCAAGCAACGACCGTCTCAGCAGGAGCGATCCCGCTCCATTTCCTGCAGTCGTATTAGGCTATAACCATCCATCCCAACTTAAATATCGTGTTTGTTCTTGAAAAACCTCCATATTTCGCCGACGGATCCTGAACTACATATGGTCTGATTCTTGTAAGACCAGGGATATGTAGGCAGCTCGGGAACTAGATCATTGCCAAAAATTATTCAAACCATTTCGTTCGGTCAAATTGGTCATCATATCTTTACCCGACAACTCTTTCATCTTTCCCGGGTAAAGTGGGCAGCTGTTAATACCCAATTTTTTCCTGTATATTTTTTATATGCAAAATAACTTCAAAATGGCATATGTATGCATATATGGGTGTGTCCAAATGTTTTATTATTTTTTTTAATTTTTAAAAGATTTTTAAATCAATTTATTGGCCTATTTTAGCATTACAAAACCCAATAATTATTTCTCAAATTATTATTTTAGTGATTAATTTATTTTATTCTTATATTTATACCAAAATATAGCTAAGGTAATATTTGCACATTTTTACAAATTTATTTCGTATGTTTAAAGCTAAATTACATATAATTGTAATATTAGCCTATTTTAAGAATTAATTGTGTTTATAATTACAAATTCGATTCCAGTATTTTTAATTTGATATTTACATATTACTAATTGATTTAGTATTTTTAATTTATTTCCAGAAATTGTTTTACTATTTTTATAAAATAAAAAGGGAAAAGTGGCTATTTAAATGCTAGCCTGTGTTTATTTCAATTCTAGCCAGATTTGGCACTCTTAATTAAAACCAATTCCTCAACCCAATTACAATTCAAACCCGCCCCTGACCCAACTAAAACCTACCTGACCCAGACCCGCTCTTATCTTGGCTGTTGATATCTGAGATCAACGACCCCTATTCGTTCTTGCCTTTTTTTAATCCAAATGACTACCCTAATCTCCTTAGTTCTCATCTATCGGCCGCCTCTAAACACTCCACTCTCTCAAACTCTATTGAATATTCTCAAAACCCTAATCGTCTCCTACCACATCCGCCCTGAAAGCCGCCGAAATCTATGGCTTCCAAGGCTGTGAGGGTCCTATACTCACCTCATATTGCTCCTAGATGCCTGATTTCTGAAGATTCAAGGCCTGAACTTGAAGGTTCGAACCCAGAACCCTATCGATTCAAGGATCTCCGGTCATCTTCGGCCTTGCTCCGGCGTACCATGGTTGTTTGAGCCTGGTTCTAACCTCTCCGACTCAGATCGGTGACCTTTTCAAAGCCTTTCTCATTTCTAGGGTTCTTCTGAAACTCTAACCCTCCGAGGTTTTCTTCGATTTCTTTAGATCCGTTGTGTATTCTCTAATTTTTCAAACGATTTCCCTAACCTTTCTTTCAAAAATTACTTTCAGAACCTTTCTTTTTCGATCTAGGGTTTTCTGAAAATGTTTAAGTGTTTCTCTGACTTTCTTTATTTTTTCTTTTTTGTGTATTTGCCTCTATTGGGTTCTTATGTTTTTCTTCTACCATTTATGCTCTTCTATTGTGTTTTCTATACCCCGTTCTTGTGTGTTCTTCTACTGTGTTTTCTATACTATGTTCTCATATGCTCTTCTACTAAGTTCTGTTATTTCTTCTACCATGTTCTGTTATGTTTTGCCTACTATATTTTTTCTACTATTTTACTAAGTGTTTTTACCATTTTTTTCTTCTACTGTTCTTAGCAGTATTTTCCATTATGTTCATTAAACATCCTATTGTGTCTGCATGTTACTTTGATATCATGTTTTCTTTTGAGTTTTTGCTGCTGAAAGGAACTGAAATATCTGAGTCTGTTTCAACTACTTGCCTTCTCATCTCTGTACTTGATTCAAGGTAGAAACCCTAGAATTTGGGGATTCCTCCAAGTTTGATTGTGGGATTTGATTGAACTAGGGTTTTATTGTAAAACCCCTAATTCTTTCAGACCAACTTCAAGACTCTGAATTGTGTTTGGGCCTTCCTTGTTTTCATGTGACTCTGGCCTTTTTACTAAACTCTTCTACACTAGATTTTTCTATTGATTTTATAGTAACATGAGAGTCTATTTTAATACTTAACATACTCACATGCTCTTTATATATGATGAATTTCCCTCTGAATGGTTTGTGAATTTGCAATTAGTTCAAGCTTCCTTTTGAATATAGCCTGATTGATTTCTTTCTATTGTTTACTGATTTTCTCTCTGACTCGACCTAAGTAAAACCCTTCTTCATCTTTTCTAACTTGGTTCATTCATACAAAATCTCAGATAATTTGATTTACTGGTGGTTTATTGATCATCTTACCTTATTTGCACACACCGTGTATTTCAAAACCCTGTCCTTAAATAACTTTTCTGTACTAACTCCTAATTACCTACTTTGCACAAAGTGTTTGATTAATTTCTTTCCTTAATTGGTTTATACCCATTTGAATCTAAATCCCTTAATTAAAGGGAGTCTTGTGTAATTGATTGACAATCAGTTCTTCAACTATTTTCTTACTTTATTTCCTCCTGACTTTCACCCTATAAATACACGACTCTTTAACACACATCAGACACAATTAACAATCCTTCACTAATACTTCACAATCTCTTGTACTAGCACTCTCTTCTTGTCCATTCTGTGGCTTTACTAGACTACTGCACTTTCTCTATTTTGTTTCTTTGAAACTAGGATGTCCTAATTTAAGTTTCAGCATCACCACAATGTGTTTATTTACAACTTTTGTATCCATGCCCACTGTGCTATTTCTGTAGAGTTCAATATTTAGATTAAATATGCTCATATCTTTCTACATGTTTCTGTTGTGAATCATTGCTCCCCTACCCTATTATCCGTATGTGTGTGTGAGTTGTGGCTTAAGGCATGTCAATGAGAGTTTTTTGCCCATGAATTAAGTTTGAACCAATAGGGGTCTTAACCTATATATGAACAGGCTGGAGGGTGTGCCAGCATATCCCATTGCTGGGTGTGCCCATCAACCTGCTTTTCTTTTGCTCTTGCAAATTCCCCCAGTCCCTATACCCCTGTGTGTATTAATGTGAACTATATCCCTTTCCCTTTCCCTTTCCCCCTTTAGATTCTTGCACTTACACTCTCTCTTAGTTCCTAAGTTCTGCCCCCTCCTGTGAGCCTTGCCTTGGGACCTTGAGTTCCCTCTGAACTTGGACACTTGAGGGCTAGCTTTTCCACACTGCACTATATTTGATTTGTAATGCATTTGGGTGTAAGCACTGCGCGGAGTTCTTATGAAGCTCTTAGGGAACTCTGACACACCCAAATGGGAGAAAGGCTTTGAAATCTGATCATTGGAGTTGGTTTGCTTCATACTTCAGACAGGAAGTCTGAATCAGGCACTCCTTGGTTGTAATTTTAATCTTTGATGTATTTTTCTCTTCTTTACTTTTTCTGGGCTATAATAACTCTGTAATAAAACTTTTGGGGTTGGCTAGTGAAAAGGGAGGGGTAACTATGTATGCAAAAACGGGTAGACAACCTGCCTATAGGATTTCTAATTTTAGCATTCTCACATAGACAACCTGCCTATACTATTTCAGATTTCTGCATTCTCATATAGATACCATGCCCATAGGATTTCTAATTTCAGCATTCTCATATAGATACCATGTCTATAGGATGCACATGCATGTAGAAAATATGCCTATAAGTCCTTTATGATTCTCGCATATCCACTTCTCACTAGGCAAACATGTTTATAGGTCTTAATAACCAAATGGAATCAGATGTCATGTTCATATAAAATTTAGCATTTAGATGACATGCCTATAGGGTCTTCAGCATTTTTTACTACGTTTATAAATATGTTTCTAAAGTTGATAAACGCATAGAAAGAATGCCTATAGGGTCTTCTGCATTTTTACGATGTTTATAAATGTGTTTCTAAAGTCAACAAATGCCTAGAAAGAATGCCTATAGGAGCATTAATCGAATCTGAATCACCTCGCCCGCTCATAAGTCTCAAACTAGCACTAATAACATTTTACCAATGGCAGAACTTGTGCTCTTCTAGAACTCTCTTTTAACTGGCAACTTTTCTTAATCAGTATGTATTCAATCTACTTCATTCTTTTCTGAAATCAGTAGATATCATGCCTATAGGAGCTTTGTCCAACACTCACGCAAGCCTTAGGATAAACTTATAAGTTGAATCGGATTTTATTAACTACAACCAGCAGGCGGACCTGAGTCGGACTTCCTATCTAAACTATGTAATAAATCAGTCTACTTCAAATCTTTTAGTTTTAATTGGACCTTAAGCAGTACGTGAAAGACATGCTAAACTATGTGCTTTCTCTGGTTTAAAGGAGGTCTGTCTGAGCCTTGTTATTTGTTTATATGCTCCCCCCCCCCCCAAACTTGCTATATGTGTATTTTTTGTTGCCTTAGTATTTTTACCTTTTGAAACCACAAATCATCCTAACATCTCCTCCCTTTAGGATTAGTAGTCCCGAGTACCTCCGGGATTGATAGGATTAGGGCGGGTAATAGCATCAATAAGTAAACAAGACCATTCCGCACATTAATACCTTAAAGGGGTAGGAAAGGGTAGATATAGATATGATGACCATGCGATACCATCACGCGTAAGAGCGATTACCGAATTTTGTGTGGGGTCATCCATATTATTAATAAACCTAGGACCCCCCTTCCCTTTGTTCTTTTTTTCTTTTAAATCTTTCAAAACCACTTCTTCTAGGAAAATCAACTCTCTTTAGTTCTTTCCGACTTTGTTTATTTCTGACCATCATATGCAAATCCCCTCTTATTTTAAACTCTCACTTGCCTATTTATTATTTGTACTTAAGTCACAACAATATTTTGGCCGGGAACCACACTATTGGATCCCGAGGGATACCTAACACCTTCCCCTTGGGATAATTTCAAGCCCTTACCCAATCTCTAGTTATCCAACCGAAACCCTTCTTAGTGTCCTAATGCACTTAAATCATTAGGTGGCGACTCTCCAATTCTATAACCCAATTCCCAAAAGGGAACGAGTTGTCCTCCTAATTGTTATAAACCTGATTTTCCCGGAGGAAAAAGGCGGCGCGACACCTGTATCTTCTAGCATCTGGATATCTTTGGCCAATAGTCTCTTTGCACGAGCTATATGTGCCAAACTTCCCATAAATTTTTTGCTCAATGCATTGGCTACCACATTGGCTTTTCCAGGATGATACAAAATAGAACAATCATAGTCTTTGAGAAGTTCCATCCACCAACGCTACTGAAGATTCAGATCTCTCTACTGAAAGATATACTTCACACTTTTATGGTCAGTATAAATCTCACAAGTTTTGCCGTATAGATAATGCCTCCAAAGTTTTAGCGCAAATACCATTGTAGCCATCTCCATATAATGTGAAGGATAGGTTTGCTCGTTCTTTTTCAATTGTCTTGAAGCATAAGCTATAATACGACTATTTTGCATGAGAACACATCCTAATCCCACCCTTGATGCGTCATAGAACACCGTAAATCCTCTGGAACCTGATGGTAAGGCTAATATTGGTACAATTGTCAAACATATTTTTAGTTTTTGAAAGCTCTGCTCACATTCCTCCGTCCACTAAAACTTTGCATTTTCTGTGTTAGCTTAGTTAATGACGCTTCTATTTTGGAGAAATCCTACATAAAACGCCTGTAATAGCCTGCTAAGCCTAAAAAACTGCAAATTTTTGTAGGAGAAGTAGGTCTTGGCTATTTCTGCATAGCTTCGATCTTCTTAGGATATACCATAATTCCATCTTTGGATATAACATGCCCCAGAAATGATATTGAGTCTAGCCTAAATTTATACTTTGAGAACTTAGCATAAAGCCGATGTTCTCGCAATGTCTGCAACACAGCCTTGAGATGATTCTCGTGTTCCCCTTGGTTAAGAAAATATATTAGGATATCATCGATAAATTCTATGAATTAACTATCTAGAAATGGCTTGAACACCCTATTCATTAAATCTATGAATGCAGGTGGAGCATTGATTAATCCGAAAGGCATTACAAGAAACTCATAGTGCCCGTATCGAGTTCTGAAAGTAGTCTTAGAAATATATTCATCTTCTATTCTAAATTAATGATAACCAAAATGGAGGTCAATCTTAGAAAAATGGGCAGCTCCTTGTAACTGATCAAACATGCCATCTATACGAGGCAAAGGATATTTATTTTGTATTATTATCTTGTTCAACTACTTGTAATCAATGCACACTCTTAGGGATCAGTCTTTATTCTTTACGAATAGCACTGGTACGCCTCATGGTGATACACTAGGTCTGATAAAACCCTTATCTAGCAAATCCTTGCAACTATTGCTTTAGCTCCTCAACTCTACTGGTGCCATCTGATATAGGGGTATTGATATGGGTTGTGTTCCAGATGGCAAATCAATATCAAAATCTATTTCTCACACTGGAGGCAATCCTGGTAAATCCTCGGGAAATACATCAAAAAATTCTCTCACGACTGGTACATTTTCTATACAAATTCATTGAGCTTTCATAAAAGATAAAACTTTGTAAATCTCTGGAACCTGACCCCCTTTTAGAATAAAACTGGGTTTGTATCGTATCTCAAACTTAAATATATTTACATAAAAATCGATGATAGCATAGCAAGAAGCTAACCAATCTATTCCCATAAGGATGTCAAAGTCAATCATATCAAGTACAATAAGATCAGCTAGAGTATGTCTTCCCTCAACCCGAATCTGACAAGCACGATACACGTATTCAAGTAACAGAGACTCTCCAATAAGAGTGGCAACTAGAAAAGGATCATTCAATAGCTCAGGCTATCTACTAAACCTCAAAGCAAAGTACGAGGACACATAGGAGTGAGTAGATCCCGGATCAATCAACGAAAGTGCATCAAATGATTATATAGAAAAAATACATATAATTACAGCATTTGAGGCATGAGCATCTTGTCTAGTAAATGCAAAAACTCTCGCTTGACCTCTACCATCATTCCCTTATCCTTGATTCACAGTAGCACGATCTCCAGCACCTCAACCTCTATTTCTTGTACATGAAGCACCTGATGTATTATGAGTAGTCTAAGTAGGTGCATCGGATTGAATAGAAGCTTGGCTGAAATTCCTTCAAGTCTGAGGGCAATCCCTCAAGTGATGTTCCAACTGGCAACACCAAAAGCACTCTCCAAACAGAACACAACACTGGCCCAAATGTGATCTACCACAGGTCTGGCATAATGGAGTAGTGGCATATATCTGCCCAAAATTATGATGTCCAGATGATTATGTTCCCCTAGTACCTTATTTGTAATGTGCTCCGTATATGGACTATGTAGGCAAGTGGTGTCCCCGTATGAGAACCATGTTGTTGCTGTCCCTGACTTTGTGCTCTCCGATTTTTACCAAAACTGCCACTGAAAGATTCCCATATCTTGGCCTTTTTACGTAAATCACTAGCTTCACACTCATCACGTCCCTTGTTTTCAATCTTTCTAGTGAGATCTACTACATCACTGTAGGACAAAGTCTTCATCTGTTGGGCTACTACTATATATAGATGACCAACCAATCCACAAACAAACCTCTGAACTCGAGCTTCTTCAATAGGCACTAAGTAAGGAGCATATCTAGCCAGCTTACAAAACTTGGTATTATATGTTGACACATCCATATCTGGAGTCTGAATCAATCTCTCAAAGTCTCTAGCATATTTTTGCATCAAACTGTCTGGAAGAAAATGATTCATGAACAACTTAGTGAACTCATCCCATGTCAGTGGTATTTCTCCTGCTGTCCTTCCTAGCAAAACAGTTTCATACTATGTATTGGCCTTATCCTCTAGTTTGTATGTTGAGATCTCCACGACTCTCTCACTAGAAAATCCTTGAGCATGTAATGCCTTTGAGTCTTCCATCCAAGACGATCTACTGAATTATCAGAACTTGTGAATTTCGGTAATTTTAATTTTAGGAACTCTTGTAGAGACACTTCCTTATTCCCGAAAATCTGAGTCTGTGCAGGTGCTTGTGTTTGTAAAATAGCATGAGGAGATGAAATTCTGCCCTGAGTAGGCACTAATAACTCTAACACATTCAATAATTTTGCCACTACGTCGACATGTAAGTCAATGATAGGTATAATAGTTGGCACTGGTGATGGAGCATCTCGAACCCCATGTTCTTGTATTTGATCTGTCATAGTAGCTTGGGGTTGACCCATGTTCTCAACTTCAAGTTGAGGAGCAACCTGTCTTCTAGTTTGATGAACCCCAACTTGACCGCCACCCCGGGTAGTACCACGTCCAGCAGATAAGGGTGTGTGTGTCCTAGCCATGTTTGAAGGAAATACTCCAAAGTCAATCTCAAATTATATCAACGTACAATCACAGAATGAAAGAATGGAACACATTCCTAGATGTTCAGTAACCTCAAGATTATAAGTATGGGCGCCTATATAACCATGAATAAGACTATAATAAACATTGCTCCATGACTCGAAACTTAAAGCCTAAGCTCTGATATCAACTTTGTCACGATCCAATTTAGGACCGTGACCGACGCTTAGGAGTAAGTTCTCCCAAGAAAGTCTTATCAATATTCTAAAGAAAAACGAACAGTTTTCCCTATTTTTGGACTATCAAAAAAAAATTTACTGTCGCAAATCAACAACCAAAAATCGTAATATCAATCCAAGCAACAATAACTTTATCAATTATCCCAAACAAATATCTACCATTAATAGTCCACCCACTAATAACTAGAAATACTAATTTATTTCCAACTTTGATAAATAAGAGTGATGCTCAATATATGTCTATAATAGCAAAATAATACTCATGACACTAAAAGAATGACTATGGAGCGACTTTAAGAGTTAAAATTAAAGACCATAACAATAAATAAAGTCTCCGCCCACGCGAACAAGTTCGAGGCTCACCAAGAACTATCAAACTGTGCTCTCTAATTAACAAAATCCTCGCATACGTCAACTGCTGTCTCTGTAAAAAATAGCGGAGAGTGAGTCGCTAGCTCGGTGAGTAATAACACTTAACTAAGAACCATTTTTATTGGGGACAAGTCAGAAAATATGCTAGTATATCAAACAAAAAATATCATAAAATGCCCTTTCAGAAACAATAATAATTTTCAGTCTCATCATGTTTTCCTTGTAATAATATAATTAAAAATTCAGTAATAAGTTTGGTAACCACTGCATAATATCAATATTCACATTTGAGAGGTTTCAATGAAAGGATCATGTAATCGGTATAATTGTGAACTTCTTCGCAAGAAGTCAAATATGGTGTGTTAGTTCTACCTTCCCACTAGCGAGGGTTGCAACGGTAATCAGTAATTATAAGGTGCACCAGGTCTTACGAATCTGCCGTTAGCTATGATCCTTCAATATCTACTCCCATTTATACTTGAATCTCTAATCTGTATATACTCGTAGAAAATATTTTAAAAAAATATAGGTCATTTCGATTCTTATCAAATCATATAATTTTATTTGATAACAGTAAATTCAAGTAATAGTAAAATAGATCTAGTTACAACAGAAATATTTAAAACAACGGTAATCTTCTCAAATAACTATTTCGGTATCATATCGAGTAAAAGACTTGTCCCACATGCAATTCAATATAATCGGTAACATATTCATATTAAAAATCATGTGTAAATCATATAAGTTATGAAAACACAAATTGCCATAAGATTACTATTCACAGTACTCATGTGAAACACCAAACTCGTCACCTCGAATGATCCGTATGATTTTCTTCAATCAATTTATAACCACATCAACATCGATCTCGTGTTAATTACCTCATTTAGGCTAAACCCATCACTAATTTAATACCCAATCCTCCGAGTTTTATATTTTATCATCAATTCGTTGAATTATATTCATCCATGCTATGAGTAATTTAAATTAGTTCAAAATCTTTTAAATAAAAAGGTATTTATATAATTTATTCCCTGTACTGTTCGATTTCCTCAATCGTGTGCATAAGTTAAAATCGAAATGATATTACTGTCCATAATATTCCTTCTTAATTGGTACTTATCTTTTGTACTCAATACTAGACTTACCACATTCAAACCCAAATTCGATATAGGCCATAGCAATACAGTTAAACACCAAACTCAATTCTTGTACCCTAACTTAATTTACACCTTACAAAGAACATATATAATGAGACTAGTTTAAGTATAAATGATCAATACCCTTCTTTTTCCCTAGTGAATTTATCCTATAGTAGTATTGAGCCAACTTCCAATTGCATAATTTACCCAGAATAACTCTTATTGGTATTAAATTTCTTATATCTTGTGAACCCTTCAAATATATAAACTGAGATAAAAAGAATTACCAGAATAAAAGAACCCATATGAAAAATTCAAGTATTACCCGTAAGAACCAACGCATATTTAAAATTTTTCAAGGTTTGCTTCCAGCCTCTTCTTCTTCTTCTCCTCCTTTGTTTCCTCCTCTATCATTTTTTTCTTCTTCTTTTTTAGTGTTTAGTTTTTGTTGTTTAGTAGCTTCTATGTTGCGTCCCTTTTCCCCTTTTCCCGTTTCTCTTTCCGATGGGCTTTAGCCCATTCTTCTACTATCTCTTTTTTGTTAACTTTAGTTAAATATTTATATGCGTTAATAATATGGTATTACGGAATCTCTCCTTTGCATGAATTTAAAGTGAACGGAATGGATACGTTTCAGTACTAAGCATGTCAAGCAAAATGAATTAGTTCATTCCTTGGCATGAATCTCTTTAAATAGGCTTTAGAGAAGTCTAACGTCAAAGATAGGGTATTGATTTTTTGTTCAAAGAAAGACTGAAGATAATACAACTTTCCAACCCTCACTGTATATGGATATGATCTAGCTGAATAATTTGCAAATTGCAACAGTGATACAGCAATTTGCAATTTTAGAAATATGAATGAGGTAATTCGAAGGAATACATTATTTTCTTGAAGTATGATGTGTTAGCATCCCTTAAAAAATATGATGAAATATTGTACTACAATCCCTAAGTAAAGTAGAAAAAAGATGATAGTTGAAACTTTTCTCAAGGGTCTAACTTCTTTCTTCACTGCACAAATTATTTATTCTTTCGATAATTTTTTTTAACTTCACTGTTGTGCTATCCTCATAGCAAAAATTGAAGTCTAGATTGTTAGATGAATTAAAAAAACTTTCTGATTAGTAAAACCAACAACCTATCAGATAAATTATTAGAGCAAAAGGATCAAATAAGTCAAACTGAGCATATGCTTTTTTCGTACAGAGGCACCAAATATATGAAAATCAGAAAAGCTCGCATCAATTAACAAAAATAAAAAATAGTATATATGTCAACTAGTGGATTCATATCTCGACTTGTGGTAGATTCAATGAAAACATTAATATGCATCGAAGACACTTAGAATTTTTTTGAATAGTCACAAGGATAACAGTAACCTTAGAAAATATACAGAGGAACCAATTCATAAAACAGTAAAGAAACAGAGGAAGAATAAACTCAATCAATCGCACATCAATTTAACAGTAGCCGGTTATCACAAACAATTTAGCATATGCAGAAAATTATACTTTCACAAATCTCAAAACACAATAATTGGATATCAAAAATTATAAATTTGTACCTGGTAAGCAGATTTTTTTTGTTGATAAAGATAAGAAAGTGAAGGATATTAATGATTTCTACAACAATCTTGAACCTACACAAAAAGAGAAGTTGAAGACGGGTGAAATGGAGAATATTGACAACGAAAATTGAGCGTAATCGAGCAGCACCAATCCAAACCTAATTGTAAATCACACTTGCTGGGTAAGAAGAGAAGTTATACTTGGGGAAGAAGAGGATTTATCTCTAGAAAAAGATGACGGAGACCTGGTCGATGTAGGCTTGCATAGGGGTTATCATGACTTTGTTAATCCTGTTCGATGTAGGTTGGGGCGCGATTCTGTATTCGTTCAACGAAGGGAATAGGTTTTTCCCTTATTTTCTAATTGGAGAGAATAATTTATTGTTGTCCAAAAATATTGGAGGGAAAGATTATTATTTTTTTGGGTGTGGAGGAAAAATTAAAATAAAAAATAATAATTTTAATTAGTACTTTTTAGTGGCAATTTATTTTTATTGTCGATTAAAGAATATTTTTTACTTCCTAATAGTCATGTGCCGCTAATATTAAAGCTTAAAGAATTTATTAGCGGCAATTGCATTACTGCCGCTAAATAATTCTCGCCAAAGATCCTTTTTGTAGTAGTGGTATATGTATGTGCCAGGGTTATCTATGCTCAGGGTAGATTAAATGATTCTTTGTTCCATTTTGAACCTTGTGCTACCCTTGCCTCATGTTTTACTTGGCTTCCAGTATAAGAATAGCCCAGATATCAATGCTAGAGATCATTCTTCATCTTATTACAATTTGACTAAATATGATGGACCCTTTGTGAGATTGTGGATGTGTTAAATTCGGTCACAACTATACCTAAATCCCGAATGCATGTCAGTTATTCTTGAGATACTTGGGTTCCATATATTTGTTAAAGATCGTGTTTGAGATATGTTGAGATACTTGAACAATGGGGTTTTTGAAGTTTATTTAATTGTTTATTGGTGCAAACGTTGTGATTGCCTTTCACGAGGTGTATTTTTCTTAATCACTCTTCTTGATATTGTCTATGCTTCCTACCTTGCTTGCTGTGAGGAAGAGAGAAAAAGCACGAAGGGTGATGCCTTGCAATTGATTTATATTATCATGTGCGGATGAGAATAAAAGCACAAATGGTGATGTCGTACAATTATTTTTATTTTATCATGTGAGGATGAGAGTAAAATCATGAAGGGTGATGTCGTACAATTATTTTTATTTATCTTGTAAGGATGAGAATAAAATCATGAAGGGTGATGTCGTATCATTATTTTACATTATAACTTAAGGATGAATAAAGGGTGTTTTCATGTGAGCGAGGATGAGATACATGCATTATATTGTGTTATCCTTCCCTTATTTATAAATTTATGCCTTTATCCCGAGTTGTTACTGTTCCACCTATGCTTTCTATGTTGCTTGTGGTTGTTTCACCTTTGCCTTCTACCTTACTTGTTATTGTTCATCCATGCCTTTTATTTGTTTGTTATTGGTATATTCATGCATTCCTTCTTGTTTGTTATATTTGTGTCTATACCTTTTCCTAGTTTGTTGTGATTTCATCTAAACCATATACCTTACTAATTGAAATCTATGTTCTCCTACCTTATTTGCTATCATTACTTTTGTGCCTTCTACCTTGTCTGTTACCATTATCCATATTCTTCTGTATTGTTTGTTATTACTATCTTTGTACCTTCTACTTTATTGTTATTATTATTGGTATTCCATTTACGTGGTTGGTACTGTTACACATATGATTGGTAAGGATGAAATAAATGCACGAAGGGTGATGATGTGCTATTGATATGACATACATGCATATGTTGGTGAGGATGAGGTAAATGCACGAATGATGTTGTCATGCCATTTGATTTGATGTCTTGAACATATTCCTCTTATTATGAAGATTTGTGGGTTTACTATATTGTTTTAGTGGTTCTTGTTTTAACCTTGTGGCTTGAGCTTATAGAAATAGATTGGTTGCGATATTGAAGAACCCCGATATTGAAGAATCTGATCGTTATTTCTTTTAGTTAATCATACACTACTTCTCATATTTGTTCATCTAATATACTTTACTATTTCTAGTGTTGTTTCTATTGCAAATTTAACTGCACATGTTATATTAGTGAGTGACTTTTGACTTAAATACATTGTCACTACTTTACCAAAGTTTTTCAAGATGATTATGACTATATGGGGTCGGTTGTACTCATACTATACTTTTGCACCTTACGTGCAAATATTTAGAGAAGAGCGGTTGCGAGGTTTCAAGGGTCTAGCATGGAAGACGTATCAGTTCTGTAGATACAAGCTACTATTTGTTCGAGATAGTTTAGAATTTATATTTCTTATTTATGTAGATTTGAAACAAATCATGTATATTTCCTCAAACTGGAGCTGTAATCTTATTCTTAGTAGCTTACGACCTATACCGAAACATACAAAGTCATCTTCTTGAACCAATCCTTGGGATAGTTTTATTAAACTTTTTTGAATATTTCATTCATTATCTTTGTTGGCATCTTATCATACTAGTGACTTATACTGTTTGGCTTACCTAGCAGGTTGGGTTAAGTTTCATCATGACTTAGAGAGATTTTGGATCGTGATAGTGTACATGGACACACCTCTTGTCCAGTTAAAAAAATGCTCAGCAAGTGATTAAAGCCTTTGCTAACCTAGTAGAAAATCAATTTAACACCACTATCAAATCAGTAAGCTCAGACAATGAACTAGAATTCACCAATTCAAAAGCAAGTCTATTTTTCAGTCCAAAAGGATTATTCACTAGAGAACTTGTCTCCATACACTACAACAAAATGGGATGGTAAAAAATACATAAATACCAGCTAAAAATTGCCAGAGCATTTTTTTAATCAAACTAGCACCCAAATACTGAGATGAGTGCATTCTTTGTGCCACCTATATCATAAATATGTTGCCTTCTACCTACCTTAAGAACTAAAGTCCATATGAACTGCTATATAAACAGAAGGCAAAGTATTCTCACATGAGAAGCTTTGGTTGCCTATATTACCCCATATCAAAGCCTTACAAAGAAACGTTTGAACTTAGAATAATACCACATGTTTGTTGGATGCCCTAATGAGACAGGGGGTTACAAGGTTCTAAGCCAGGCGAAGATTCGTGTTTCTAGGATGTAGTGCTTAAAGAGAACATCTTTCCTTTTGCTCCCTCTCCTGAAGTTACTTCTTTTCCATATGTTCTTAATTCACTTCCTTTCATTGGCTATTTGAATAAGGGCACTACACAGTCCACAGAGAATCTTTTAAGTAGTCAAGGGAGCCATATTGTTATAAACAATAATATATCACCAGAACCACCAATAAATTCACCGGCTCATACATCCTTTCCAACCTCACCTGAAACATCTCAACAATACATTGAAGAGCACATGCACCACTTATACAGAAACGAAAGTTACAAAAAGACCACAAAACTCTTACGTATTTGTAAGACTACATTCATTCCTTTCCAAACCTAAAGCTAAGTGCCCCTACTTCTGCTCATAGTGATAACTATTTTCCTGTTAATGCCTTATTTGCCACATACCACCATGTATCACCTAATCTGCTAACCCATAATAATTAGATACTTGTGAGAAATAATTGCGATGGCAACGAACCAACATAATATATATGAGGAGGTAACCATTGATCTCGCATGGTAAACAACCAAGACACATTGGTTTTAGGAACTTTATGCCACAATATGTGGGGCCTAGTTCCTTTGCCAGTTGGGAAGCAACCAATAGGGTACAAGTGGTTGTACAAAGTTAAGCACAAGGAAGATGGTAGCATAAAAGATTCGAGGAAAGATTGGCTGTTAAAGGGTACACACAATAGGCAGAGGTTGACCACATAGAAACATTCTATCTTATTGTCAAAATGACAGCAGTGAGGGTCCTAATAGCAACGCCAGTACAGAAAGGATGGGACATATCGCAGCTTGATATAAATAATACCTTTCTCCATGGAGATCCACATGAGGAAGTGTACATGGATTTGCCACCAGGCCTTGAGGTGGACAAGCGAGGTCTAATCTACAAGCTCAACAAGTCTCTTTATGGTTTGAAGTAGGCAAGAAGATAGTGGTATGCAAATAACTGAAGCACTTATATACACTACACGAATGATAACTCATTCTTCAAGAAAAAAGTTGCGAGTTCAGTTGTGTATGTGGCAGTCTATATAGATGATATGACTCTAACTTGAATAGAGTTGGGGGAGATAGAAACTTTCATGTATGAGAGCTTCAGAATCAAAGATTTGGAAAGGTTACACTATTTTTGTAATGACCCGCCCGGTTGTTTTGTGCATTTCAGTCTTGTTTCCCTATTTGATGCTCCCCATATGTTATCTATTATTATATAACTTGAGGGAATAGTTGGTATTGTTTCAAGAATGTTTTAGATTGAAATGTAACACTTAGTTCTAAGGTTGGAAGTTAAAAGAGTTGACCGATGTTTGATTTTTGTGTAAATAACCCCAAAATGGCAATTTGATAATCTTAATAGATTTGTATGGTGATTTTAGACTTTGTCACATGTCTGGATCTGGAATTAGAGGTTCCTAGGTTGATTTGGCTCTAAATAGCGAAAGTTGAAAATTTGAAGGTTTGGAAGGTTTATAGGTTTGACCAAGAGTTGACTTTGATGTTATGAGATTTGAATTGTGGTCCTGAAAGTTGGAATAGGTTTGTTACGTCATTTAGGACTTGTGTACAAAATTTTGGATTATTCCGAGTTGGTTATACGTAGTTCAGCATGAGTTTTGAATGTTGGAAGGTTGATTAGTTCATTAAGCTTGAATTGAGGTGCGATTTACAATTTTGATATTATTTTGTAAAATTTGAATCCTCGAGTAGACTCGTGTTATATTTTAGGACTGGTTGGTGTGATTAGACGAGGTCCCGAAGGGCTAAGGAGTGGTTCAAATTGATTTTGCATCATTTTGGTGAAGTTTGGAACTAATAAAAATTGTTGATATCTAGTTTACTTCGCGATCGTGGAGCAGGTATTGCGAAAGCTATTTTTGGGTAGTATCATTTTTTCTCTTCGCATTCACAATGGGAGTGTCTCGCTCGCGGATCTTGGTGGGCAGTCTCCTTCTCTTCACGACTTGGGCATCGCATTTGCGTAGAAGGAAGGCTAGATGGGGTCATTAGGCATTTGGCCTTCACATTTGTGAGTGGGATACCGCGTTTGTGTATGCCAGTGGAGGTTATGCATCCCGTTCACAGGTGTCGGACCGCATTCACGAAGGGTAATTTTGGGCCAGTGTTGGGTTGTGCTTCGCGAATTGAGGCTTGAGCCGCGTTTGCTTAGGGTATCGCTTGGCAGACATATAAGCTGTTAATTTCAGGACTTTGAGCTCATTTTATGATATTTTGAGATTGGGAGCTCGGATTGAGGCGATTATTTAGGAGTTTTTCACCCACTTGGATTATGTAAGTGTTCTTGACTAGGATTTGATTATTATTCGTGATTTCATCATTGAATTTGGCATTTGATTGTGAATTTGAGTGAAAAAAATAGGGAATTTTGGCAAAACATTCTAAAATGAAAACTAGAGATTTGAACCCCGATTCGGAGTTAGATTTGGATAAAACTTGTATATTTTCGAATGGGTAGTTGGGATTTGTGACTTCCGTTGGGTTCCAAGAGACGAGCCAAGGTTGACCATTTTTTATATTTGATAAACATCAAATCTTTATTACTTGGAATCGTTTCTATAGATATGTTTGATGTTATTGAGTTATTTTTATCTAGATTTAACTGTTCGGAGACCGATTCGAGAGGCGAGGGCTTTTTAGAGTATTGATTTGACTTGTTTTAGGTATGTATTGTCACGCCCCAACCTTGGGAGGTGCGATCGGCGCTCAATCGAGTAAACCACAACTGAGCAAGACTTATTCATACATTTATACCCAACTAACTACGGTTAAGGGAACCATGCTTTCTTTTATTTAGACAATAGCAAAATCGAACATTCACAATATTAGTCCATTTTCATGTCACAAACCAAAAACCACGGTTAAGTTTCAAGATTTTATACGGTTATAGTTTAGAAGAACTAGAGTGCAAAGTTACAACATAGGTCATTGATCCATCCAACACCCTTACCTTACCCACACAAACGTCTACGGAGCCTCTAAGGATACAAAAGAGAATAATGACAACGCCGGCGACAAGGCCCCAACTATACATCAAAAGTGGATATCTATAACAAAATATGTACAACATAACCCCTTGAAGGAGAAAGAGGCTCACCAAGACTTTGAGAGGAGGAAGCTCCGCTACGCATGATCGGCATTATCCACTATGGAGCCACCTATATTCATTTAAAAATGTAGCACCCCCAGCAAAAGGGACGTTAGTACCATGGAATAGTACTAGTATGTATAACTAAACATCATCCAGTTAGAATGAACAACCATACAAGAGTACAAAGATATCATAAGAAACACCAAGCTTCAAATAAGCACCACGTCAACAATATAAGAGGTTCACATAGTTTTAACATGATTTCTGAAATTTGTAGATTGGGGCATTCCATATCGTTGCATCATCATCCATATTACCACTGCTTCCTTGAGCGGAGTCTGATCACGGCTCAATCGGCTAAGCCGTCTTGCCAAGAAGTTACCTTTATTTCATTCTCACTATCCAGTTTCAATTATCAATACATTACCACCATATGTTTATAACATGGCATCCGATCACGGCTCGACCGATTCCTTCTTACCAAGACGTTACCCTTTTTCCGTTAATCATCTCACTTCAATCTTTCATTTCACATGTATTAGTTCCTCGGCACATGGGGCCACAATTACCACATTCCGTAACTCACATTTCACATTATTCCTATTTTCAACATTGACCTTTCCATTTAAGATCATAGGCACATAAAAAACAATTTAAATTATAAGCATAGAGAAGAATTCATCTAGTTCTGCATATTAATCACAATGTAACCTTGACTTGACATTTAGGCATTTGGCACATATCTCATATTTTCCACACATCCTCAATTTATAAAGAATAACACATTAAACACTTGGAGAAGCACCGTCCACATACATTTTTACAATATCAATTCATTTGACATAATAAGTACCACATCAATCAAATTTCAGACTTACATTATTTGCACGGGCACCATGGAGGCTCAATTTCTATGAGGTGGGGATTTTAGCCATACATACCTCAAATTTGCCCCTTAATGATACTATAATGATCCAATACACTTAAGCAACTTTAATCTACAATACAACATTCAATGGGACTAATATTAGTAACAAATTCCATAATTGAAGTCATTTAGGCATATTATCAAACACCTTGTAGGTATAGATCTTTACATCTCATAACCATATTATTAGTTCATACAACTATCACCATTAACCAATAATTTATTACACCATTATTCCTAACCAATTTATAACTTCCAACAATATATGTATGACCATCCATTCACACCCAACCAACAAATCCTATCAAATAATCACCTTTCAGTCTCTACAATAACTATGTATTTATATAGGGAACTTATGGCTTTCAATCACCACACCAAGAGTTCCAATACTTAATCCATACTTTTATTCCCATAATATATCCATATATGTAAGTCTAAGGGTGTAGGATTTACCTTTTGGAAGAAATCTTGCAAAACCCTCCTTTGAGTTCTTGAAGGAATTTCTTGAAGATCTATGTGTTTTATGAGTAGATTTCATCAATACTAGTGTAGGAATGATGGAATTTTACACCAAGTTAATGTAGTTTGCTGACCTAGAAGATGGGGGAGTTGAAGGTCTTGAGAGGGTGAAGGAAGACCCCGAAGTTCGGCCAAGATAAATGGGTAAAAATGAACCCCGAAATGAGTATACTATTTTGGTCGCCACAGGTGGCACTGGGTGCTGCCTGTGGCACTGATTCCAGTATCTCAAAAATTCCTGGTGCCACGGCTAGCGCCTAGTGCTACCTAAGATGCTGGCAATGGAAGGGACATGAAAACGGACATGACTTTCTGTATCTACCTCCAATTGAGAACGATTTGATGCGTTGGAAACTAGACTCAAAAAGCTTTAATTTGATATGTTTTTAATCACACAAATATTTATATAGATGTACATATGCTCGTCCAAAGTGAGGTCTTGGGCGTACTCATTTGGAATTTTTAGTCTCATGTAATTTCCAACTTGGCTTAGACTTAGGCCTCTCCTCGTACCCCAAATCACTTATAATATAACTTACACACTTATTACCACATCCAATTGATATTCATTATATCATTAATCCTCGTTTTCACATAAAAAATAAAATAATTAGCCTACCTTGGCAACCCGAAATCTTAAATTACTTAGCAAAATTTTTCGGGGCTTTACATTCTCCCCTGCTTAGGATCATTCGTCCTCGAATGATAAGTGGAGTCAATCTGCAAATACTTAGCTTAAATTATCTCTTTTCTCACACATCTTTAACTCCCAAATTTTGACTAACTCCCAAATTTTTCAGAAATTTCGGCAAATTTTCCCTTGTAACTGGGTCTATACACCTTTCAGAGAATCCCAGAAACATACCTCAACAACATATATGTGATCAAATGATGCAACAGAACATAAAACAACACCAACCGTAGCCCCATAATGAACATATAATTAGAAAGGAATTCCTTTATATTAGCTGAGCAATCGATACAAAATTTATGTGAAACAACTTCATAGAACTATTTTATTGCTATTCAAACAAACATAGGTACTTTTTCATTTCTTCCTCAGCTTCCCAAGTGACTTCCTCAATTTGTTGGTTTTTCCATAACACTTTCACGGAGGCATTTCTTTATTTCTCAACTTTCGGACTTGCCTATCAAGGATGGCAACTGGAATTTCTTCGTACGATAATTCTTCACTAACCTCAATAGTTTAAACCGGCGCAATAGTGGACGGATCTCCCACTACCTTCTTCAACATAGACACATGGAAGACTGGGTGTACCAATGACATCTCGGGTGGTAGCTCGAGCTTGTATGCCACATGACCAATCCTCTGAATGATTTTATACGGTCCGACATACCTCAGACTCAATTTTCCCTTCTTTCCAACCTGCATGATACCTTCATGGGGGAAACCTTCAAAAATACCCAATCATCTTCTTTGAACTCAAAGTATCTGCGATGAACATCTGAATATGACTTTTGGCAACTCTGAGCAGTTTTCGACCTCTCTTTAATAATCTTGACTTTCTCCATAGCGTGATGCATGAGGTCCGTCCCTATCAATCCAGCTTCTCCAACCTCGAACCACCCAATAGCAGATCTACATCTCCTACCATAAAACACCTCAAATGGTGCCATCTGGATACTAGCATGGAAGTTGTTGTTGTAAGCAAATTCTATGAGTGGCAAATGGTCATCCCAACTACCTTTGAAATCAATAGTACAAGCACGCAACATGTCCTCAAGCATCTGAATAGTCCGCTCTTCTTGCCGGTCGATTTGAGGATAGAAAATTGTGCTAAGATTTACCTGCGTACCCAAACCTTGCTGAAATTTCTTCCAAAAGTTAGCAGTGAACTGAGCCCCTCGGTCTGAAATGATTGAGATTGGAGTACCATGCAACCTGACTATTTCTTTGATATATAACTGAGCATACTATTTTGCTGTATCGGTAGATTTAACTGGTAAGAAGTGCGCTAATTTTGTGAGTCGGTCCACAATCACCCAAATTGAGTCAAACATGCGCAGAGTGCACGGAAACCCTACCGCGAAATCCATGTTGATCATCTCCCATTTGCACATTGGAATCTCTATGCTTTGGGCCAATCCATCAGGCATCTGATGTTCGGCATTCACTTGCTGACAGTTCGGACATTTTTCCACAAAGTCCACCACATTCTTTTTCATGTTGTTCCACCAACAAATTTCCCCGAGATCATGATACATTTTCGTAGAACCTGGGTGCACAGAATACCTGGAAATGTGAGCTTCTACCATGATCCACTCCCAAATACTGTCAACATCTGAAACACATAGGCGGCCTTGGTACCGTAGGGTACCATCATCCATGCCAAAGGAAAAAGTTGTGGTCTTGTGTTTTTGAATCCACTCTTTCAGTTGTGCTAATAATGGATGGTTGAATTGCTTCTCTTTCACTCCCGCCACAAGCGATGATTCAACCCTATTCTGCACAATTACTCCTCCTTCATTAGAGTCCGCAAGGCGAACTCCCAAGCTAGCCAACTGGTGAACCTCCCTGGCCAACGGCCTCTGATATGCCTCCAAATGAGCCAAGCTCCCCATAGATTTTCGACTAAGATCATCCACTACAACATTATCCTTTCCCGAGTGATAGAGAGTATCAATGTCATAGTCCTTGATTAACTCTAGCCATCTTCTTTGTCTCGGGTTCAACTCCTTCTATTTGAAAATATATTGAAAGCTCTTGTGGTCCGTAAATACATCAACATGTACCCCATACAAATAATGTCGCCAAATCTTTAGTGCAAACACCACTGTCACAAGCTTTAAGTTATGGGTTGGATAGCTCCTTTAATGATTCTTGAGTTGCCTAGAAGTATAACCTTACCGTGTCGCATTAACACACACCCCAATCCCGATCCTTGAAGCATCGCAATATACCACAGATTCCTCTAGTACCCACTGGCAAGGCTAATAGAAGTGTTGTAGTCATTCTTGGTCTCAATTCTAGGAAACTCCTTTCACAAGCAACAGACTATTAGAATTTAACTGCTTTCTGCGTCAATTTAGTCAGTGGAGAGGCAAAAGTATAAAACCCCTCCACAAATCTCCTGTAGTACCCAGCCAAACCCAAGAAACTTTGAATATCTATTGGAGTGGTAGGTCTGGGCCAATTCCTCGCTGCTACAATCTTTTGAGGATCAACCATTATTCCTTCCCTAGAGACGACATGACTCAAGAACGTGACGGATTCAAGCCAGAATTCGCATTTCGAAAATTTTGCATACAGTTGATGTTGCTGAAGAGTCTGTAGAACTTCACTGAGATGGTTAGCATGATCTTCTCGACTTCAAAAATATACAAGAATATCGTAAATGAATACTATCATAAAGTAGTCTAGAAAAGGCTTGAATACTCGATTCATAAGATCCATGAAGGCTGTCGGGGCATTTGTTAGCCTAAAAGACATAACCATAAATTCAAAGTGCCCATACCGAGTCCTGAAAGCTATTTTTGGAATATCATGCTCCCTTATATTCAATTGATGATACCAGACCGCAAGTCAATTTTTTAGAAAACACGTAGAACCTTGCAATTGATAAAACAAGTCATCTATCCTTGGTAGAGGATATTTATTTATGATTTTGACCTTTTTAAGTTGCTGGTAGTCAATACACATCCATAGCGACCCATCTTTCTTCTTTACAAACAAGACCGGTGCATGCCATAGTGACATACTCGGCCGGATGAAACCCTTTTTCTAGCAAATCCTTCAATTGTTCCTTTAGCTCTTTCAATTCTGCCAGTGCCATTCTGTAAGGTGGATTTGACATAGACTCCCTGCCTAACATAACATCGATCCTAAAATCAATCTCCCTGTCTGGAGGAATTCTAGGGAGTTCATCTGGAAAGACATCCGGAAACTCATTCACAATTGGGACGGACTCGAGGCTAGGCGCCTCGGCATTGGTGTCTGTAACCCGAACTAAATAATAGATAGACCCCTTCTTGATCATCTTCGCGGCTTTAAGGTAAGAAATAAACCTGTTTAACCAAAAAATATATTTTTTAGTCAAAGCTATAAATTAGAAGAATTGGGTTACTGATAATCGAAAAAAGTGAATAAACAAAGAAATTTTGAAGTATTCAAGTATGTAAGCTAGTAAATCAGAGTATATTTCAATAGTCACCCCCCATCGACTCATTACATATTTTCCCTTTTATAGATCCTTTTGAGAATCTATAAAGATGCATGTTATAACTAAACTATAATGAGGTTATTATGAGCATTTATTAACATTAAATGCTACGTTATATAATCATTACATTGAATGTAAATATTGTTTAACGGTTCCAGCATTTATTACTCTTGAAATGCTGTATTTGTATCTTTTCCTTTAGCCAGGTTCATTATTCTTCTCGTTGCTCGCATGTAGCTAAACTTAAATAGGGATGAGGCTTCTAAGCCTCTTATCTCGTACGTCTCTTTAACCTCATGTCTCGTACCTCTTTTTATCCTCTTGTCTCATATCTCTTTTTTGCCTCTTGTCTCGTATCTCTTTTTGTCCTCTTGTCTCGTATCTCTTTTTGTCCACTCTTGTTGCCAATTCGTGGACTATTTATGACTCATTGACTATTCCACGTGTCATGACACGTCACCATATAATTATATATATAATTTTTTCCAATACAGATAGTCCCCCCACTTTCCATTTATTCATCAATTTGAATATTTGGGAAGTGAAATTCATTGAAGGAAAATTTTTGTCACCATTAATGCTTTGACAAAGTTGACGCTCCAACTGTCACTTCCTTTTAATGCACTAGACACATGTCACCTTCTCATTGGTTACACTATTTTTGCAGCACTTTTTTAAGCTTTCTTTTCGGCTTCCCTCTTCACGAAGTATCAGTTATCATCATTATGGTTTCTTCATCATCATACTTTTTTCCTTTTTCAATTATCTAGTAGTATAAATATAACCTCTCTTCTTGTCTTGTTCCACATAAAGCGTATTGAACACTTTTACGCTTCAAATTTTCTTTATTATTTCTTGTTTTATTCTGACCTATGCTTCCATGGCTTCATCGAGTTCTAAACCCAGAAAAACTCTCATTCTGGATAACTTCCCTAATGCTCCAGTAAGGCATAGAAGAGGAGGTAGACTCCGTAACCTAGGTTCCACTCGTGGTAGTATGTCAACTCCTCCTTCTAGTTCTGTTCCCTCTTATGGAATTAGAGGTTCGCATCCTCAAAGGAGTTCTTCTCGTAACAAAGAATCTTCCGAGCTACTTCGTGAGCCTTTAGTTGAAGAAATAGTTCCATCCGAAATTTCCTTTCACCATGATAGAAAATCCCTTAAAACTCAAATCGAATCTAAAGATCGTGTTGACCCTTATCCTACTCAAATCACAAAAGTTTTAGCCCCCATAGTTCGTAAGGACTGTCATTGGAGTGATGATTTCCCAATTATCACTCCTAACCCTAACCAGAGAATTACATCCTACTTAATAGGATATTCCTTTGTCTACAAGAGTTGGGGACTGATATTGCATTTCATTAGGTTTTTGAGATTGTTAGTAGGTTAGAGCGTAGCTGCGGGCAGGAGCGGGAGGATAGGGAGGGTAAGAAGCCTCTTGGTTTTAGAGGTTATAGTGGCTCCTACTCGAGGTGCATACTCTGTCATTGCAACGGCCATATAAATCGACCATTTCAATTTGCACTTAAGGTTTTGTATAATGCTCCAACTATCCATGGATTTCAGAGCACTCGTACCGGACAACCATCTTTCAGTGCAAGTTTTGCTCGGGGTTCCTATAGTGGTAATTCTAGTCGTCAGGGGTAGAGTCAGTACTAGCATCCATGCTCGTAGAGAGGTTGTTTCGTGTACGGTGGTACTAAGCACAAGGTGAGAGATTGTCCCAAACATCAGATGGGTGGAGCTCAGTAGGGTACTCAGGCTATGGTTCCCATTCTAGTTCCTACTTAACCTGCAGATCCAAGTATAGGTGTAGGACATGTAGGTAAAGGTCATACTAGAGGGTGAGGCCAAACTCGCTGTTATACTTTCCCTAGTAGGATTGAGGCAGTTGCAACAGATACAGTCATTACAAATATTGTTTCGGTCTAATATAGAGATGCATCGATTTTGTTTGATTCGGGTTCTACCTATTCGTATGTGTCATCCTACTTTACTTCATATTTGGATATGTCTCGTGATTCTCTGCATACTCTTATTTATGTGTCTACACCCATTGGGGATTTTATTATGGTGGATAATGTCTATCATTTTTGTTTGGTCACTATTGTGAGCTACAAGATTAAGGTTTCCCTTCTGTTGCTTAATATGGTTAATTTTGATGTAATTTTGGGCATTATTGGTTATCTCCATACCAAGGTATTTTGGATTTTCATGCTAAGACCATGATGTTTTCTATGCCGGTGTTGCCAATGTTAGAATGGAGAGGTTCATTGAGTCAAGTTCTTAGTAGGGTGGTGTCTTTTCTAAAGGCTCAATGAATGGTTGAGAAAGGGTGCTAGATATACTTAGTATTTGTTAGATATTTGAGTATTGATGCGCCCACGGTTGATTCAGTCCCCGTGGTGATGGTTTTTTCAAATATTTTCCTTATTGACCTAACAGGCATGCCACCCCATAGGGATATTGATTTTAGTATTGACTTTGCACCGAGAACTCAACCCATATCTACCCCACTGTATCACGAGGCTCCAACAGAGTGAAGGAATTGATGGAACAACTACATGAATTTCTAGGCAAAGGTTTTATCAGACCAAGTGTATCGACGTGAGGTGAACGGATTCTATTTGTGAATAAGAAAGACGGTTCCATTAAAATATGTGTTGACCATCAATAGTTAAACAAGGGTACCATCAAGAACAATTATCCACTATCATGTTTTGAGGATTTATTTGACCGGCTTTACGGTGCTGAGGTATTCTCGAAGATTGACTTGAGATTAGGGTACCATCAGTTAAAGATCAAGTCATCAAACATTCTTAAGACAACATTCAAGACCCGTTTTGGGCATTATGATGTCTTTTGGGCTGACCAATGCACTCGTAGCTTTCATGAATTTGATGAAAATCGTATGTCAGCCTTATCTGGATGTTACATCTCGCGTTTTCGTACGTTAAAAGTTTCGTCTTCAGTTAATCGACATAGACTCGGGGATGAGATTATCTTAAGGTTAACGTATTTACGCTATTTATAACAAGCGATAAATAAGTGTCATGAAGGATAAAAAGTACACAAATTAAAGAAAATGAGTTCGTTAAAAGTGGCCAATTAGGGATAAAATATGGGTCGAGCGATGCTACCCGATATTTATGGCCTAGTACCATACAAGGTTCCATATGGCCATGATAATATGATATATAAAGTATAAAATAAATAAAAATTTTAAGTAAATTGAGATAATTTTTAATTATGCGGGTAATTGGTTAATTATCATGTACAAGGACATTACCTAATTAATTATTGAAAATATAATATAAGATTAACCCCCCCCCCCCCCC
>MU724928.1:124565-152760 GCA_026770625.1 Nicotiana glauca
CCCCCCCCCAAAAAGAAAGGTAACATGGAAGAAGGCCACAAAGAAAGGAATGACTCTTAAGTCATTCCATGTGTCTTATCTTGGGAGTTGGGACAATTAAAACATTCAAGTAAGGTTTAATATAAAATCTTGTCCATTCCATTTGGACCAAAGAAGAACCAAAAAACGTTAAAAATTATAAAACAAGAGACACGTTCCATTCTTTCTAATTCAAGATACTTCAGAGAACAAAAGCTTCATTTTCGTTCAAAATACTTCACAGAAACAAAAGCTTCATTTTCGTTCACAATAATTCAAGAAGCGTAAATCCATCAAAATTTTGCAGTAAAAAAAAGAGTACGGTGCAATCTTCGCCAAGAATATTATACGGAGTTTTTCCTACTTCATGTATGTTAAGGTCATCCCTTCTTTCTTTTGGCATGGTCCAAATTATACAGAAGAAACTAGCAAACGCACAGTTCCCATAAGTTACTCTATTCATAGAAATACTAGGGGTGTCTATATTCTTGATTCCCCATGTGAATTATTACTATCTTCTGTTCATGGGTCTCAGAATATGCGCAGTTGAAAAAGTTTATCCGGAAGGAATATTGAAATTATTATCTATTTTCATGCATTTCACCCATTTATACATGTGCATTGACCCATGATCATATGTAAATATATGTGTATATATATAAATATATGTATATGGGATATGGGAAAAGGTTACGACGTTATACACGCACCACCTGATCAGCTGGTATATGTTGATAATATTGCCTACAGTGGCCGAGACGATATGATCGGATGCCCTAGGTGGCTTGATGAAATTATGTACACCCATACATATGCATGACACGACACTTATACGCACGTGCATGACATTATAAATGTTTCAGAATTTAAAAAGTTATTCAGATTTACAGATGGATTTCTTTATTCCATGTTTCATCTATGTCATTTACGTACTGATTTTCATGCCTTACATACTCAGTACTTTTTTCGTATTGATGCCCTATTTCACGGGGTATGCATTTCATGCACGCAGGTGCAGGTAGGCAAGCTGACGGTCTCCCTTTAGGATCCTTGATCAACGAGAGTTGGCGTGCTCCACTTGATTCGAAGCTACTTTTGATTTTGATACGATATATTTGAATATATATATATATGGGTATGACGTGGCTAAGTCCTGTCTTTGTACATTTATATTTCTATTAGAGGTCTATAGACCGTATGTTTAGTTAGATAGTATGTGGCCTTGGCGATTTTCATTTTTGAGATATATAGTTGTCTATAGCAGCCTTGTCGGCTCGCCCTACGTATGTTGCACGTATATGTATGTATGCCTTTTTGGGCAGATTTCCTTCATGTACATTATTCTCATAATTCAATAGATGTTATTCAGGTTTATATCTTAGATGCATGCTTAGTGGTGTTTGACAGGAAGGACTCAGGCACCCGTTGCGGCCCATCGGTTTGGGTCGTGACACTAGATTTCTTCACCGTTGTATTTATTATTGATGTGTTAAACGTCAATTCCACATAAGAGGGGGGTTGATTTGTGTAGTACCAAATTTTCGTTTAACTGAAATATAGAAGAACCTGGTTCTTCTAGGTGTTCCAACTATTACTGTTCGCGAAATAATAAATACAGAAAATATAGAACACACAGAATTTATGTGAAAAATACCTGGCTCAAAATGTGAAAAAAACCACGGTTTACTATTCGGTAGGATTTTTCCAAACTTTCACTAAAATTACTGAGCCAAAATAGCATTTATAAAACTCTTTATAAACATAAGGATTAACTCTAATCTCGTTGTGGCACACAGCCTCAACTGTTGCGACAACTTCAAGTTAACTCTAACTTGAATACTCTAGGTACCTAATAGAATTACTTCTACGAAAGCTGAAAGTTACAATGTAAAATCACCTACTACAATTGAACCATAATAAAAGATAGATACATAGAACTGGTTCTTCTATCTCGTTCAAGTAGCTTCGGGATTACACACTCAAATCACACATAAATTGCTTGCAAAATTGCCTTGCTCTTTTGCTCTCAATTTAAGTTTAACTTCTCCTTATGTGTATTACCTGTAAAAGAGAACAACACTGACATTTAATAGGTTAGTAATCAGAGTTTGACTTGGCTTCAATTACTACTCTTCTATCGTAGAAGAGTTCATAGTGATCTCAAACTCAAACACTATCTTCATCCTAGACAGTGGTCTCTCCATGAAAGGAGTCTTTCTCTCCTTATCCAATATGCAACCTTTTCAATCAGATCAGGAGATATATCTTCTTGATCAGTTAGATTTATCTCCTTCACGTGCATCTCACATGTACAGGTTGATCATGACTGTGCTTCACAAGATGGACATGGTCCATGTTTGAGTTCTTTTGTCAATCTTCAAAACTTCAACTGATCTTGGGCTAACAAATTCCCTCTTTTTGATGATGAAAACTCTGTCTTTTTACTTACTTGGATCCTATAAGAACTCAGCTTAACAATCAACAAAAACTATAAGTTTTTACTTACTTGTCATGAATGACCAGTTTAATTAGGTTATAAATATCACTTAATTCAGAATGTGTAAAGCACAATATCTCTTCCCCTTTTTGGCATCATCGAAAGTTGCATACAAAGTGTGAATCCCATATTTTAATAAGTACTCATGGAGACAGGGGCAACTGCAAGTGAAATCATGGTTTAATCATGAGTAATCACGCAAACATATTTAAACTATCAAGGAATAATTCACACTGATCAAGAGCAAAACAGTAGATTTCAATGATAGAAAATATGGTGCTATCACACTCCACAACCAGAAAGCAAAAAATATTTAAAACATGAGAAAAAAAGCAGACAGAAACATTCCTATTCTGGATCATTGAAGGAACTAGACAGGTTCACAAGACAAAATCTAAGCTTCCTAAGGCTTGGGGAAGCTGGATGGTTGGTTTTGGGCTTGGAGAAGATTCAGCATATTGTGAAAAATTCCATCGGTCTTCTTCTTTTCTTTGGTAAGCTCAGATTTGATGGCATCCTTTTCAGATTCCACCTCTGCCATACGAGCCTTGAGCCTTGCTATCTCAGTATCCTTGGCTTCATATTCCTGAAAAGAGTCATGACTTTACTATTGATAGGAGTCTTCTTGGATGAACTAGGTTCATTTGGGATGGCACTGACTAAGTAGTCACAAGCAATCAGAGTGTTAATGCCAAAATAATCCTTGCTTGAGTCCATTTCCCATTTCTTTAGAGACACATTGCACCTATCCAGAATCGTAGTCAGAATAAAGCCATAGGGGGTAGCATGAGCCTTGGAGCAATTGATGACCCTGTCCAGCAGCTTGATGATGAAGGCAGGCCAATTAATTTTCCTTCCACTTTGCAGGCACTCCATAGAACTAGTCCATATAATTGGCAGTATGACTTTTATCCTATCTACGCAATAGGCATTTATTGACATATTCTAACAAGACCTTGTGCTCAAGCCTCATTTCACTTTTTTGCATAGCCCTGGCTCATTCACATCTTCAGCATCACAAAACCTCCTGGTAATTTCAAGGGCAGTAGGAAGGGAGTCCAAACAAGGCCGCATTTACCTTGTATAGTCATTTTCAGGGGGTATATCAAGGATCTCTCCAAATTTTTCTGCATCAAAGGACACTTGAACTCCTTTTACCAGGCTGTGAACCTTGCCACCCTTAACCTCTGCATTTGCGATAAACTCAATTATCTCATTCCTGGCTAGCCTACCATCCATCTAAAGGACCATGTACTTCCATCTCAGAGCAGCTAAGGCATCCACTAGTCTTATCATTCCTGGTTCCACCAGGTCTTTCAGCAGTCTACCCTTCAAAATCTTTATTTTTCCAAACATGGAAAGCTTGTCTTGTTCGCCATCAGACTCATCATCTTCTTCTTCTCCACTCCATTTCTCAGTCAGAAATTCTTACTTGTTTAATTTTCACTACAGACCTTGTCATCTTGGCTAGTGAAGGTTCAGCAGCCTCATACATAGAGGAAGACTTCTTGGAAGAAGTCTTGGGCTTTTTGGGCTTGGGGGTTTGAACCTTTACTGGTTGAACTTCCTCCTGATGGACCTATTCCATCTCCTCAACCTCCGCAGCTTCTGAGGACTCTGTAATCTTCCATTTTCCTTTATCCAGCTTTTTCTTCTTACTCTCAGCTAGAGCCTTTTGGAGATCACTCCCACTCTACTTCACCCTACTTCTTGTAGCTCTACCCTTTGGCAATGAAAATTCAGTAGTTGTTAGGGATAAAACCTTTCTTTTCTTGGAGGGTTTAGGAGCACTGGGGGAATTTGGTGTGGGAGTTCTTTGTTTCTTTGGGTCATAGCTTGCCCAACCTTTTTCAACAGGTCTACTAAGGTCTCTTCAGTAGATGAACTAGGTTCATCTCCCTGTGTGTTTTGATTGACCGGACCCTCAGTAGCTTTACTAGAACCACTTCCCCCTGACTTCCTGCCACTCTTTTATAACCTTTCTTGTTCAACCACATAGATAGAAGGTACAAGCAAATCAGCAGTGGGTGAATGATCAACCACTTTTATCCAATTTCCCCTCTCTTCACCACATGCACCCTATATCACTTTTTATTTTTTAGACTTATTTTTAACTCCACTCATTCGTAACTCAGGTAACTCTACATCCTTAATAGGCCCAACCAGAACAAACCTAGTTTCTAGATTTTCAGACACAGAAGAACGTACCTTAGAAGGGGATTCTTGAGTCTTTTCAGAGTCAGAAGACCCAGGTCTTTCCACCTCACTAGCGGATTTGTATGACTCAGAATCAAAGTTGGAGTCAGAGTCTTGGGCCTGGCTTGCCTTTAATTTCTTATTTTATTTCTTCTTGAGAGCCCCAAATGCTACTATTTTCGAGCAAGCATTTTTACGTTTCTCAGCCAGGGCTTGGAGTTGTGCTGGGTGGAGAAGCGGGAGTGGGTTGTGGAGGAGTTCCAGGATTGTCTTGTGAGTTGGTCATGATCGGTGGTGTCTTGAGAGAATTTGTGAGTTAGAACTTTGGAGAAGAGGGCAAGTGAAATTGAAGATGAATTTTTGACAGTTTGGAATTATAGAGATAGCAAAAGGAATGATGTGTATTAATAAGGAAATACACATTTAATATGTAACGACAGCTTTAGCAGTAGTCAATTAGAGGTCTAATCAACCTGAAATTGCAGGTTTGAATGACCGGTTTAACTTCCCTAGATTTTAGGCAATTTTTGTGGTTTAGAGTTCTAGGCTGACGGAACTGGTTCAAAGCTAACAGATAGGATTTTCAAAGAAATTGAAAAATTGTAGGACTTCTGATCATGATTTAAATATTTATATTTCTAATTATGCAGAATATAGAAAACATACCTTAGCTTTCAGATGAACCCATACTGCTGAACCAGGCTCTTCATTTAGAATTCTCTTGAACATACCTTAATTTACCATAATAGAGAAAATTTTATAAGAGATCAATGAGTCATATTAACACATGTCATAGGAGTATACTAATTACAATATGAAGTTGAGTAGATATTAATCTAGATATTTTCACAAGTTCAGATTTCCTAGCCAAAACAAATTAAATTTTTTTCATTGTCCATTCTAAGTTGGACCTATTAGGTAATCTTAATCATCCCTAATTCCAACATGTTCCTCTCAAAGTTTTCTCTGCTTAGTGTTTTAGTGAAAATGTCAGCAATTTGTTTATTAGTAGCATAAAATTCTATGGAGATCAATCCTTTCTCATAGTTATCTCTTAAGAAGTGGTGTCTAGCATCTATGTGCTTAGTCTTCTTATGAAGAACAAGGTTCTTTGTCATACTTATAGCACTAGTGTTATCACAGCATATATGAATGCAACCAACTTCAATGCCAAAATCTACCAGTTGTTGTTTGATCCATAGCAATTGAGCACAACAAGAGGCAGCAACAATATATTCAACCTCAGCAGTGGATAAGGCCACTAAATTTTGTTTTTTAGTGGCCCATGATACAAGACATGAACCAAGAAAATGAGCCATACCTGAGGTGTTTTTCCTATCTACAAATAAACCTACATAATCAGCATCAGCATACCCTACTAAATTGAAATTACAACCTTTAGGGTACCAAAGACATGGATCAGTAGTGCCTTTCAAATATCTCAGTATCCTCTTGACAGCAGTCAAGTGAGATTCTTTTGTATTAGCCTGAAATCAAGCACAAAACCCTACACTGAAAACTATGTCAGGTCTGCTGGTAGTAAGATACAAAAGTGAACCAATCATACCCCTATACAGCTTCTGATCAACAGATGAACCAGTTTCATCTATGTCTAATTTAGTGGTAGTTGCAATTGGGGTGTTTATTTCCTTTGATTCATCTATTTTAAACTTTTTGATCAGCTCCTTTGCATAATTTTGCTAATGGATCATAGTTCCATTTGGGATTTGTTTGATCTATAAGCCTAAGAAATAATTAAGCTCACCCATCATACTCATTTAAAACTTACTCCCCATTAATTTGGCAAAATATTTACTTAGTTTGTTAGTGGTGGCCCCAAAAATTATGTCATCAACATATATTTGTATCACAAGAAGATCCTTACCTTTTTTCCTCAAGAATAGAGTACTGTCAATTTTACATCTTTTGTAGCCATGTTCAAGCAGGAATTTGGACAATCATTCATACCATGCTCAAGGAGCCTGCTTGAGTACATAGAGAGCCTTGTCGAATTTGTACACATGCTCAGGACATTCCTTGATCTGAAACCCTAGAGGTTGTTTCACAAATACTTCTTCTTTTAGGTAGCCATTTAGGAAGGCACTTTTGATATCCATCTGATGAAGAGTGAATCCCATGTGTGCTTCAAAGGCTATGAGGAGTCTTATTGCCTCTAGTCTTGCAACTGGAGCAAAAGTCTCATCATATTCTATACCCTCTTCTTGGCTGTAACCTTGGACCACCAGTCTTGCCTTGTTTCTTGTAACTGTTCCATCTTCATCAAGTTTATTTCTAAATTCCCATTTTGTTCCAATTACTGATTTGTCCTTGGGTCTTGGAATTAGATGTCAAACTTGACTTCTCTCTAATTGATTGGGTTCATCTTGCATTGCATTTACCCAATCTACATCCTGCAAAGCCTCAACAATATTTTTAGGTTCAATAAAAGATAGGAAAGTATCAAAAGCACACAGATTCTTTAATTGTGATCTAGTTTTGAATCAAGAGGTTGGATCAGTAATTATGTTCTCGATAGGATGAGAACTTTGAACTTGTGAGGTTTCACAACCAACTGAGTTTTGCTTGATGTTTCTCCCATGTTTTGTTGCTGAGGAACAGGGTTATGAACATGTTTCTTTAGACGATTGGTTTCAGTTCCTCTTTGATTAGTTCCACCTATCAGGTTGCCCTAGATGGAAGAACCTGTTCCATCACATGTTCTTTCTTTTTATGTCACTTTAGCTTGAGCTGAGACTTCAGTCAAATCTTTTACCAGCCCAATAGCTTCATCTTCATATTTCTGTCTCTCAAAAAGAATGTTAGTTTCATCAAACACTACATGCACACTTTCTTCTACACACAAAATTCTTTTATTGAACACTTTATATGTTTTTCTATGTGAAGAATATCCTAAGAATACTCCCTCATCAATTCTGGGATCAAACTTACCTGGGGAGTCCTTTCTATTATTGTGCACAAAGCACTTGTATCCAAATGCCCTAAGATGGGATATATTTGGTTTTATCCCTTTAAGTAACTCATAGGGAGTCTTCTCTACAAGAGGTCTAGTCATGCATCTATTGATGATATAACATGCAGTGTTTACAGCCTCTCCTAGAAGCTCTGGGAAATTTACTAGAAAGAAGCATAGTCCTAGCCATCTGTTCAAGAGTCCTGTTCTTTCTTTCAACTACTCCATTTTGTTGAGGAGTCCTAGGGGAAGAGAAGTTATGATATATACCATGCTCATCACAAAATTCAGCAAACTTTACATTTTCAAATCCAGTTCCATGATCAGACCTAATAGATGCAAGTTGATTACCTAGTTATTTTTGAGTTTTCTAACAAAGGCAGTAAACATGTCAAATACTTCATCTGTAGATGTTAGAAATAGTACCCCAGGTAAACCTAGAATAATTATCAACAAGTACCATCACATATTTCTTACCACCTCTGCTCAATGTTCTCATTGGACCACAGAGATCCATATGAACCAGTTCCAACGTCATGGTTGTGCTTACCATTTTCTTGCTTTTAAAGGATGATCTTACTTGTTTCCCCCTTGCACAGGCCTCACAAACTTTGTCTTCCTTGAACTTGATGTTAGGTAACTCTGTTACCAAGTCCTTAGAGACTAATTTGTTGAGTTGATTCAGACTTGCATGACTAAGTCTTTTGTGCCACATGAGGGGATCATTGTCCAACACACCTAAGCAAGTGAGTTCATTTTTTGAAAAAGTAGACAAATCTACAATGTAAATATTGTTAACTCTTTTTCCCTGCAAAACAATCTTGTGAATGGTAAAGTTAATCACAAATGATTTGGTAGAGGTAAATGCTACAAGGTTACTTTTGTCACACAGTTGTGGTACACTGATTAGGCTATATTTCAAGCCATCTATCAAGTAGACATTCTAAATAGAGAATGAGTCTGTCTTACCTACCTTTTCAACCCCAATAATCTCACATTTCTTCCCATTTCCAAAGGAGACATTACCTCATTTTAAGTCCTCAAGTGAAATAAACTGGTTCTTGCATCCAGTCATATGTTTTGAGCAGCCATTATCCATGTCCCATATTTTGCTACTCCCTTCACTTGGAACTACAAAAACAAATAATGGATTAGTCTTAGGAATCCAAACTAGTTTGGGTCACTTTCTATAGACAAAGGGGTAAATCAAATTCCTTTTAGCCCACCCAGGCAGCCTATTTTTCTCTTAAACAAAAGCTTTGTTCTTTCGATTGTCTTTTTCTTTTGCATTACATTAATTTTTGTTGCCACAGTGTGTGCAGATTTAGTTTTCAAGAAGAGTGAGGTACTTGCCTTTGGGGTCCCACTTAGGTGCCTGTGCCCCATAGCCAAGTCCTCTCTTGTTGCTACTGTGATGTTCTTGTATCCAAGATAGTGCATCAGAAGCCTTATTCCATTTCCAAGTTATGTCTAGTTCATGCTTTACCTTCCCTAGATCTTCTTTTAAGACTTTTATCTGTTCATCTTTCCTGTACAACTCATCCCTTATTTTTCCTAGGTTTTCCTCTAAGGTGAGATGTGTGTGATCAGCTTTCTTCTTACATGTTCCTAATTTTAGTTTTAAATTTTCAGACCTAAGTTCTAGGACACTGGTGTCAAATTCAAGAACCTGGTTCTTCAACTCAGCATTTTTAATGTCACTCTAATTAGCCCTAAATTCTAGGTTCTTGCACTTGGATTTTAAGATCACACACTCCCTAGACAGCTCTTCCTTCTCATTGTTAATTATCTCAAACTCATAGATGAAGTCCAACAATAGTCAGACAACCTTTCTTTAGATAGAAATTTTATCTTGTCTTTGAGATGAAGGACACTTACCTCTTGTTCATCATCTGATTCTCCGATGGCCATAAGTGCTTATTCATCTCCAGTTTCATCTTCTGAATCCTCATCTGATGTTTCTCCCCAAGAAGCAACCATAGCTTTGTTGATCCTTTGTTCCTTTTGGGTTGAACATGTTCCTTCTTCCTGTTCCTTCGTTCAGCCCTTTCCATCTTTCATTCAATTTCCCATTGAGGACAGTTCTTGATCGTGTGATCAGTCTTACCACATTTGTAGTAACCCTTGTTGGTCTGTTTCTCAGGAGCCCTTAGTTTTTTGAAGGTTGTACCTCTTGAAGAACCATTTCCTCTCATTAGGTACTTTTTGAAATCCTTTGTGATCATGGTCATTTCATCATCCTCCAGATCTACACCTTCATCTATTCTGAGAACCAGACTCTTTTCCTTCTTGGGTGCATCCATTTTCATAGTTTGTCTTCTCAGTTCATAGGGACTGAGGTTTCTAATCAGTTTATCCAGCTTGAGAGTAGAAATGTTCTTTGACTCCTGAATAGCAGTGATTTTGCTTTCCCAAGTCACTAGTAAGACTCTTGTCAAGATTTTCTCAACCTTGTGTTCTTCAAGGATAATTCTCCTAAGAGATTTAAGTTCATTTGTTAGTATTATGAACCTTGTGTACATCTTCTGGATAGTTTCTCCTTCTTTCATAGTGAAATTCTCATATTGAGAATATAGTGGTGTTCCTGTTAATCTCTTTACTTGAGGAGTTCCTTCATAAGCGACTTGTAAAGTATCCCATATCTCCTTGGAAGTGGTACAACTTTGTATCCTACTGTACTCATCTGGACCCAGTCCACACACAAGCCATTTATTGGCCTTGGCATTCTTCTCACATTTCTTCAAGTCTTCAGCAGTGCAGTCAGCTCTTGTCTTTGGTACGCCCACTCTTTTAGTGATCTTCTTTGTAGTCGCCAGGGGACCATCGGTGACTATATCCCAAAGCTCATAGTCTTCTCCTATGATGTGATCTCTCATCATATTCTTCCACCAAGAATAGTACTGATCATTAAAGAGTGGAGGCCCAACAGTGGATTGCTCTTCCCAGTTTCCACGTGGTGCACTCATCTTGATCTTTTCCTAAGGTGTTAACCTCTTCAAGGATAACCCGCTCTAATACCAATTGATGTGTTAAACATCAATTCCACACAAAAGGGGGGTGATTTGTGTAGTACCCAATTTTCTCTTAACTAAACTATAGAAGAACCTGATTCTTCTAGGTGTTCCAACTACTACTATTTGCGGAATAATAAATATAAAAAATAAAAAAACATAGAGATTTAACATGGAAAACACCTGGATCAAAAGGTGAAAAACCACGACCTACTACTCAATAGGATTTTTCCAAACTTCCACTAAAATGACTGAGCGAAAATAGCATTTACAAAACTCTTTGTAAACCTAAGGATTAACTATAATCCCGCTGTGGCACACAGCCTCAACTGTTGCGACAAATTCAAGTTAACTCTAACGTTAACACTTTAGGTACCTAATGCAATTGGTTCTATGAAAGCTGAAAGGTACAATGTAAATCACCTAATACAATTTAACCAGAATAAAAGATAGACACATGGAACTGGTTCTTCTATCTCGTTCAAGTAGCTTCAGGATTATACACTCTAATCACGCGTAAATTGCTTGCAAAATTGCCTTGCTCTTTTGCTCTCAATTTAAGTTTAACTTCTGCTTATCTGCATTACCTGTAAAAGAGAACAACACATACATTTAATAGGTTACTAATCAGAGTTTGACTGGGATTCAATTGCTACTTTTCTATCATAGAAGAGTTCATGGTGATCTCAAACTCTAACACTATCTTCATCCTAGATTGTGTTCTCTCCATGTAAGGAGTCTTTCTCTCCTTATCCAATATGCAACCTTTTCGATCAGATCAGGAGATATTGCTTCTTTATCAGTTTGATTTATCCCTTTTACGTGCATCTCACATGTACAAGTTGATCATGACTGTGCTTCACAAGATTGGCTTGGTCCATGTCAGAGTTCTTTTGTCAATCTTCAAAATTTCACCTATTCTTGGGCCAAAATTGATGATATGTTGGTGTATTCCCATAGTAGGGAGGAGAACAAACAGTATTTGAGAATTATGCACCATAATTTAAGTGAGAAGAAGTTATATGCTAAGTTCTCCAAGGGCAAGTTTTGGTTAGATTCGGTGGCATTCTTTGTCCACGTGTTGTCCATTGAGAAGATTAAGGTCGATCCAAATAAAATTGAGGCATTTTAGAGTTGTCCCAAATCTTCTATTTCTACACACATCTTGTGTTTCCTAGGGTTAGCTGGATATTATCGTTGCTTTATGGAGGGGGTTTCATCTATCGCAACATTATTAACTAAGTTAGCTAAGAAGGGTTCCCCATTCAGGTGGACTGACGAGTGTGAGGAGAGCTTTCATAAGCTCAAGATGATTTCGGACTTGGGCATATGCCCGGATTGGATTTTGGATGACACAGGAGCATTTTGGCGCCTATTGTGGAAGTTAGCTTTTGGAAAAATTTCATAAATTTGGGTTGAAGTATATTTCAATGTTATCGATATCCGTTTAGGATTCCAAGTCTGGAATAGCTCTGTATGGTGATTCTGGTATTGGGAGCACGTCTAAAAATGGATTCGGGGGTCCGTAGGTTATTTTGGAGTCATTTGGCGAAAGTAGAAATTTGAAGGCATTTTTTGAGAAGTTTGACTGGGAGTGGACTTTTTGATATCGTGGGTCAGATTCTAATTCTAAGAGTTGGAGTAGGTCCATAATGTCTCATATGACTTATGTGCAAATTTTGATGTCAATCGGATGTGATTTGATAGGATTCGGCATCAAATGTTGAAGTTTGAAGTTCTAAAGCTCATAAAGCTTGAATTAGGGTGAGATTCATGATTTCGGCATTGTTTGATGTGATTTGAGGTCGCAAGTAGTTTCGTGTTATGTTTTCGAACTAGTTGGTACAATTGGACTGGGTCCGGGGGCCTCGAGTGGATTTCGGGTGATTAACGAATCGAATTTAGAGTCTGAAGAAGAATTGAGGCTTCTGGCATCTGGTGTAACCATACCTACGAGCTTTCGGCTGCAGGTGCGGAGCCCCAGAAGCGGCCTAGAAGTCTTAGAAGCAGAGTAGGTCCACCCAGGTGAAGGATCGCAAGTGCGGAGCATTGACCGCATATGCGCAAGTGTAGAAGCATAAATGAAGGCCACAAACGCAACAACAACAACAACAACAACAACCCAGTATAATGCCACAAGTGGGGTCTGGGGAGGGTAATATGTACGCAGACCTTACCCCTACCCCGGGGGGCAGAGAGGCTATTTCCAGGAGACCCTCAGCTCAAGACATCAACAAGAGACGATAAGTTAGTACTATCAATAGAGTCATACTAAAAATAACATAAAATACACAACATAACACAAAATAACAAAATAGCATCAATATAACAAAATATACGAAATATGAAATAGATGAAAGGTATACTAATATACAACATATAACTCCCTGTATCGGTAGCTGATCAGTAACATCCTAATATTACCTCATAACTAGCTAGTCTCACTCTAGTGCACTGTGGAAATATCCACAACTTCCCCCTAACCTACAACTTTAATGCTCGACCTCCACAATCCCCTATCAAAGGCCATGTCCTCAGTAATCCTAAGACGCGTTAAGTCCTGCCTTATCATCTCTCTCCAATACTTCTTAGGTCTCCCTCTACCTCTCCTCATGCCCACCACAGCCAGTCGCTCACACCTTCTCACCGGTGCATTAGTGCTCCTCCTCTGAATGTGCCCGAACCATCTGAGTCTTGCTTCCCGCATCTTGTCCTCTATGGGGGCCACGCCCACCTTCTCTCGAATATCTTCATTCCTAATCTTATCCATCCTTGTATGTCTGCACATCCACCTCAACATCCTCATCTTTGCTACTTTTATCTTCTGGGTGTGTGAGTTCTTAACCGACCAACACTCGGTCCCATATAGCATTGAAGGCCTAACCACTGCTTTATAAAACTTACCTTTTAGTAACGGTGGAACTTTCTTGTCACACAGGACTCCTATCGCTAACCTCCACTTTATCCAACCCACCCCTATACGGTGTGTGACATCCTCGTCGATCTCCCCGATCCCCTGAATAACTGACCCCAGGTACTTGAAACTACTCTTCTTAGGGATTATTTGAGAGTCAAGCCTCACTTCCACTCCCGCTTCCGTCGGCCCCGCCCCAAATTTGCACTCGAGGTATTCTGTCTTTGTCCTGCTCAACCTGAAACCTTTAGACTCAAGGGCATGTCTCCAAACCTCTAGCCTTTCATTGACGTCGCGTCGTGTTTCGTCAATTAGGGCTATATCATCAGCAAATAGCATGCACCATTGCACCTCCCCTTGAATATGATGCGTTATGGCATCCATCACCAGGGCAAATAGGAAAGGGCTGAGTGCAGACCCTTGGTGCAACCCCGTAACAACTGGAAAATGCTCGGAATCGTCTCATACTGTCCTAACCCGAGCCTTAGCTCCTTCATACATGTCTCTAATCACCCTAATGTAGGCTACCGGAACCCCTTTAACCTCTAAGAAGTTCCATAAGACCTCCCTAGGAACCTTGTCGTACGCTTCAGTACAGGGATAAGAAGAAGGATCTCCACATGGTGTTTATTGATCTAGAGAAAGTAGAAATAGGTGCAAATGCGAAGAAGCACCGCAGAAGCGGACGCATAGAAGAAGCAAGGAGTCAACAGGTGCGGAAGTCGCTGGGCAGAACGCATTATATAGTGGGGTTTAGCCATTTTTTCTCATTTCTCCATACTTGGGCAATTTTCAGGGGTTATTGAGAGGGGCTTCCACCTAGAAACTTGGAGGTAAGTTAATCCCACCAATTGTAAGTTAAATACTTGGATTATATCTAGATGTAAACATAAATATCATGAGGAATTCGTAAAAATTTGGGATTTTGAAGAAAAACCTAGAAATTGGTATTTTCGGATGTTGACCACGAATTTGGGCATGGAATTGGAAACAAATTATATATTTGAGTTCATGGGGTTATAGGTAAAATTTATCTTTGAAACATTTCGGAATTCGAGAATGTGGGCTCGAGGGTGATTTTATCGACTTTTCGAACGTAGTTGGGAATTGATATAATTGAATTGTTATGAGTGTTTAAGCATATATATGGGTTTGAGTAATTATTGACTAGTTTTGGAGTGTTGGGAATAGGTTTGAGTCATCGTAAGGGCTTGAAAGCCGGTTATGGAACTTCAGGGTAAGTCTTCTTTCTAACCTTGTAAGAGGGAGTTATCCCCATAGGTGAAGTAATTAAATATGTGATCCTATTTTTTGGTCCTACATACGCACGAGGTGATGAGAGTCTATGCGTATCTACTATTATGCTTAAGTTTGGGTAGTCTAGGACCCAAAAGCATGATATACTTGAGATATTTGTAGCCCTATTGTCGATTTAAATGCTTAATCACATCGAACATGGTAAATGAATTTCTAAAATGGCTAAAAATCATTTTCTTGACCGTTAAAAGAGAAGTTGTTGTTTCTTTGGGTAATTGTTTCTCTGCTGAATTTTTGATTGACAGTTTGAACGTAGTTATCTATATGTAACCGCCTCGCACGTATGACTCACGAGCGGGGTAATGCTTTTATTTATATTTGACCGCGTCACATGTATGATTCGCTAGCGGGTTAATAGATGCATCTATGATTCGTACGATTCTACCCTCTAGCAGCGTGCAGTTTAAATATTATGTTAGATCAGAACGTATGACCTCAGCATGATTTGCGCTTGACTTAATTGATTGCTTTGGAATTATTGATAATTGATATGGCCCCATCGGTCGGAGATGTAAACTGTTAAAAGATGAAAATAAGCTTGAAGACTTCCATTAACAAAAAATTGTTTACCCGCTTCATGATTATTGAGTTTACAGTCGCCTTATAAAATCTGTGAATTTTCAAATTATTGGTATTATATTATTAGACCACTAGTAAGTGTCTAAGTCGACCTTTCATCACTACTTCTTCGAGGTTAAACTGGATACTTACTGGGAACACGTTATTTTTGTGCTCATACAACACTTGATGTGTGTTTTTGGTGCACAAGTGCATGCATTTCTAGTGGCCTCATTGGGCATAGCTGCAAGGCTAATATGGAGACTTAGGTGATCTACACCTCTTGAGACGACCCGCAACCAGCAGAGTCTCTTTCAGATTATTGTATTTCTCTTATGTCCACTTGTATTCCAGACAGTTATTGTATTACATTTTATTTCCTAGAAATTTCTCATGCACTTGTGACACAGGATTTTGGGATGTATATGGGATTGTTCCATAATGAAAATTTGTTAAAGATATCATTATTTACTCGGTGAATTTCATTAGTTATTGTTTAATGTAAGGAAAAGAAATGATTGCAAAAATACAAAAATGAAAATTTAATTAACTTCTTGGGGTTGACTTACGTGACAGTGGTGTCCAGCACCATCATGACCCTTAATGGATTATGGGTTGTGAAAGTTTGATAATATCAAGGCGCGTATGTATTATGATCTCCACTTTATTATCCTTAAGGACACGATGTAACATAGTAATGCTAAGGAAGTTTCTATTAGAGATGATAGGGTATTGAGGCTTTAGGGTCGAATCTGTGTTCCTAATATGGATGGCTTGAGGGATTTGATTCTTAAGGAGGCTCATAGTTCATGATATTCCATTTACCCAGGTGATGAAAAGATGTACAATGATTTGAAGCAGCACTATTGGTGGCGGAGGATGAAGAAGGACATTATGGAGCATGTTGTGCGGTGTTTGAGTTGTCAGTAGGTTAAGTATGAGCACTAAAGACCGAGTGATTTGCTTAAGATGCTAGATATACCAGAGTGTAAATGGGAGCATGTCACTATGCATTTTGTAGTCGGGCTACCATAGACCTTCAGGAGAGTTGACGATATGTAGGGCCATTGTGGATAGATTGACCAACTTGTACATTTCATTCTAGTCATGACTTCCTACACTTCAAGGTAGTTAGCGAGGGTTTATCTTAGAGAGATTGTTCGCCTACATGGTGTGCCTGTGTCTGTTATCTCTAATCGAGGAACTCAGCTTACTTCACATTTTTATAGAGCGGTGTAGCGTGAGTTGGGCATACAGGTTGAGTTGTGAACGACATTGCATCCCCATATAGAGGGGCAGTTCGAGCATACCATTTAGGTCTTAGAGGACATCTTGAGAGCCTATGTCATTCATTTTTAGAGCCAGTGGGATTTGTTTCTACTGCTAGCAGATTTTGCCTACAATAATAGCTACTAGTCAAGTGTCCATATGGCTCCCTATGAGTCTTTATATAGGAGGCGATGTCGTTTTCTAGTTGGCTAGATTGAGCTTGGAGAGGCTAGGTTATTGGGCATTCATTTGGTTCGTGATGCTTTGGAAAAGGTAAAACTATTTCAAGAGTGGCTTCATACAGTGTAGTCCAATGAAAGAGTTATACTGATAGGAAGTCTCGAGATGTGGCATTCATGGTGGGTGAGATAGTTCCACTCAGAATTTGCCCATGAGAGGTGTGATGAGGTTTGGGAAGAATGACAAGTTGAGCCCTCGGTACATTGGTATATTCGAGGTTATGGAGAGAGATGATGAGGTTGATTACATACTTGCTTTACCACCCAGCTTATTGGTGATTCATCCGGTGTTTTATGTTTTCATGCTTCAGAAGTACTATAAGGATCCGCCACATGTGTTGAATTTCTGCTTGATGCAGTTGGACAAGGATTTGACTTATGTTGAGGAGCAGGTGGCCATTTTGGATTGGAAGGTTTGAAAGCTAAATTTGAAAGATATTGCATTGGAGTAGGTTTGGTGGAGAGGCCAACTGATCGAGGACGCAACTTGGAAGATCGAGTGTGATATGCGAAGCAAATATCTGCATCTTTTTGATATACCATGTATGATTCTAAACTTTTGGTCACAAACATTTTTTTAAGAAGGGGAAAATGCCACGACTCGGACGATCTTTTTGTGTATTTGAGCGTCTTTTCCCTAGTTAATGCTACATGCATGTGTATTTTTGTTTTTAGGACTTGAGAGGATGGTTGGTTTGGTTTCGGGAAGGTTTTAGATTGAAATCGAACACTTATTTCTATGGTTGGAAACTTAGGTTATAATAGTTAAACGGCCCCGGAATGGTATTTTGATGATTACAATAGGTTTGTAGAGTGATTTTGGACTTAGACATGTTTTTGGATCTGGAATTGGAGGTTCCTAGGTTTCTTTGGCTCTATATGGCAAAAGTTGGAAATTTAAAGGTTTGGAAAGTTCATAGGTTTGACCGTGAGTTGGCGTTGATGTTATTGGTTTTCGATTGTTGTCCACGAGTTGGAGTAAGTTCGTTATGTTATTTTGGAATTTTGTGCCAAATTTGGAGCTATTCGGAGTTGGTTAGACGGGGTTCAACATGAGTTTTGAAAGTTGGAAGTTTGATTAGTTCATTAAGCTTGAATTGAGGTATGATTTGTTATTTTGATGTTATTTTGTATGATTGGAGGAATCGAGTAGGTCCTTATTATGTTTTGGGACTATTGGTGTGATAGGATGAGGTCTTGAGGGGCTCGAGACTATTTCATATGGACTTAAGATCATTTTGGTAATGTTTTGAACTCTGAATTTACTAATATTTGGTGTGCTTCGTGATCACGTAGGATACTTCGAGGCGGTGTCATTTCTGCTCTTCGCATTCGCAATAGGAGTATCACATTTGACCAGTTTGGTGGGCAATGGCCTTGGCATTCGCAACCTGGGTGTCATTTTCACGTAGAGGGAAGGTCGGATGGGGTAGGAGACCACATTTGCATAGGCAAGTTGTAACGACCCGACCAATAATTTTGTATATTTGAGCCATGTTTCCCCTTTTGATTCTTCACATATGTGCATTTTTGGTTTTATGACTTGCAGGGAAGGTTAGTTTTATTTTAGGAAAGTTTTGGAATGATTTGGATCCTTTAGTTCTTGGTTTTGAAGCTTAAGTTGGAAATATTGACCGAGGTTTGACTTTTATGAAAACAACTTCGGAATGATGTTATTATGGCTCCAATAGTTTCGTATAGTAATGTTGGACTTAGGCGTAGACCCAGAATTCAATTCGGAGGTTCCCAGCTTGGTTTGGCTTGTTTGCCAAAACTTGGCAATTTGAAGGTTTAGAAATTTCATAAATTTGACCATAGGTTGAAGTTATGGTTTTGGGGTTCGGATTTTGGTTTCAGGACTTGGAATAAATCTGTTTTATCATTTGGAACTTTGCTACAAAATGTGGTGTTATCTCGAGTTGATTTGATAGGAATAGAACGCTTGGTTGTGATTCTAGTGACTCTTGAGTTCATTGTGAAATTTCATGTGTTTTGATGTCTGATTAGTAGTTTTGGACGTTATTTTTGTTATTTCATCAAGAGAACGAGTTCGTATGATATTTTTGGACTGGTGTGGATCCCCAAGGGCTCGGGTGAGTTTCAAACATGTTTCGGATTGGATTAAACTTGTTACCGGTTATTGATGTGCTGGTGTTGAAGTTGTTGCAATTGTGAGCACCAGCATTGAAACTACGAAGAGGGCAGGTGAGGTTCAGGTGTCACAAATGCAATGCCTTATCGCATTTGAGAAGTCAGTGTTGGTGTTGGTCTGTTCAGATTTGCGATCACATGGTCTTATTAAGAAGCTTACATCACAATTGCAGAGACCTATGTCGCAAATGCATGTCTGTGAGGGCTGACAGGGTTAGATTTTGCGATCCCTGTATCGCAATTGCAAGGGTTGGCAGTCGTATTTGCGACTTCTGCAGCTGAACAAAAGGTTGGGAATTCAGTACTTTGAATCATTTATCACGTTTAGAACCCTAGGCTTGGTAGAAGGAGACTTTTAGGAGCGATTTTCACATCCAGCTATTGGGTAAGTAATTTAATATATTTTCAATTATATTACATGATTATCTATGATATTTAGCCTGTAATCCATGAAATTTGAAGAGAATTTTTAGGGAATTTTGTCTATATTTTTAAAAATGTAAATTTAAGATTTGAGAGTCGAACTGGACTCGTATTGGAAAACAAAACACATAAGACTCTTAGGGTTATGGGTAGTAGAGATCTACCCCTGGACTTGGGTTTTGACCAGGCAAGCCAGGGGTTGACTTTTGGGGAATTGTGTAAAGATCTTTACTTTAATTATCGAAATTGGTTTTTCTTGCATTGTTTGATGATATTAAGTTGTTTTGGTTAGATTTGGGCCGTGTGGAGGCGAATTTTAAAGGAAAAGCTATTTTTGAGTGTTAATTTGGCCTCATTGAGGTAAATATCTCGCTTAACTTTGTGTGGGAGAATTGCCCCAAAGGATTTGATTTAATTGCACTATTTGACTTATAGGAAAGATGTGTAGATGAGGTGACGAGTGTGTACACGGGCTTATAGGTGGAAAATTTACTGGTTCATATTCATAGGTTACTTATATGCATTTAATTAAAGTTGTTATCTCATGCTATATCTTTTATTGTTCAGTTTATTGTTATATCATTTAATGGAAGTTGTTATTACATGTTATATTTTTCGTTGTTGAGTTTATTTTTATAAATTTAAGTGAAGTTCTCAATACATGGAATATCTTTCATTGTAGAGTTTATTCTTCCATTTCATTGTGTTGTTGTTGAGACTCTTGCTTTCATTGTTGTTGATTTGTGGGCTATGCGTTATTGTTATATTATTATTGTTGTTTTGGAAAATATTGTGGCACATGGGCACGCGTGGTGCGAATTGATTATTGTGTTGTGATGAGATATGCATGCGGCGGTATAATGGCGATGATATTGATGAGCATGCGATAAGATAATGGGGATTTATGCACGTATTTCTAGTGAGGAAAATTACTTCATTTGAAGCACACACGGTGAGATAAGAGTACTAAAGTGCATGAAGCTATTTCTGAAAAAAAAAATTAACAAATCAATGTAAGGCTCACACAGCGTTACAAGGAAGATTCGTGATTTGTGATTTGTGATTATGAGGTGTGGTACCTCCGTATAATTCTTGTTGTAAACCTTGTGATAGATCGGCTTCATTATTTGGAATGTCTTTTTCTTCATCAATATTCTACTTATATTTTAATTGCATTCAATATTTTGCTGCTTTATCACCTATTTACTTCTTGTTGCCATTTGTTGTTTCTATTTTTCCATTGTTAGTTTTGTATTAATATTGTTTCCATTGTTAGCTTATACTAATGTTCTCTCCATTGTTAAGTTTTGATTGGCTTATAAAAAGTAGCTTTTAAGCTAAAATTCAAAAGTCATAAGTTAGTAATACCTAACTTATGGCTTTTTGCCTATTTTTATATTTTGTATGCCTAAAAGTAAGGGCTTTTAAGCACTTTTTATTATTATCAAACACCACACAAACTAAAAAAGTGCTTAAAAGCCAATAATCACTTAAACTAAGCCAATCCAAACACCCTCTTAGTTAATCTCAGTAGAGCTTATAACTCTATGCTATATGTTTTCGGGTTGTCTAACTATTGCTCGATTTAGCTACGTTATTTCATTTATCGGTTTAATATTTAATAGTAAGCGGTTATTTCTGTTAAATTTCATCATGTAATAGGCTTACTTAGTCTTATAGGTTAGGTTCCACCATGATTCATAAGGTGGGACTTGGAGATCGTGACAAGTTAGTATTAGAACTCTAGGTTTACAGGTGCTACGAGTCATAAGCAAGCTTGGTAGAGTCTTGTGAAGTGGTACAGAGACGTCTGTACTTATGTTCAAGAGGCTACGAAACTTTTAGAAAATTTCACTTCTTTCATTCCTTATCGTGCAAATATGTTAATTTTGAAAACTGAGCCTTTTCCTTTTTATTCTCTTACAGATTGTGAGGACACGCACTACCGGATCAGATGAGTACATGTAATGACCCGACCGATTATTTTTCTTTCTAGATCCCCCATTCCCCTAAGACTGCTTGTATGTGCTTTTACTCCTTAATGACCTGCGGGGATGGTTGGTTTAGGTTTGGTAGGGTTCGGATTGAAATTGGAACACTTAGTTCCTTAACAATAACCTATAATGGTTCAAGTTTGACTTGAGTCAACGTTTTGAGTAAACAACCTCGAAATCAGGATTTGATGGTCCCAATAGGTTCGAATAATGATTTTGGACTTGGGCGTATATTCAGATTGGGTTTCGGATAACCTGGGAGCGTTTTGGCACTTAATATTAAAAGTTGACGCATTGAAGGTTTTTCAAAAAAATTTAAGTTTGTTTTGGAGTAGACTTGAGTGTTATCGAGGTCCATTTGAGATTCTAAGGCTGGGAATAGTTTTTTATGGTGATTTATGACTTGCACACAAAAATTAGCATCGTTTCGAGTTGATTTGATTGGAATCAGACATGTGAAAGTGTTTCTAGAAGCTCTAGAGTTTCATGATATAATTCATGCATTTTGGCGTCCGATTCATGATTCTTGATGTTATTATGGAGTTTCGATCATGTGAGCGAGTTTCGTATGATATTTTTAGACTGGTGTAGATGGTTGGTATGGAGCCCCGAGGGCTCGGCTAATTTTCGAACGCATTTGGAGGGGTGGAAGAACTTCTATTTTTTTGCTAGTTCCTCAGGTATTGCAAATACGAGGTGTTGTTTGCATTTGCGAGGTGAGCTTCGCAATTGCAATGAATCCTTGGCAAGGCAAGATCCACATTTGCGAGCTTTTCCTTCACTTTTGCGAAGCTTTTTTGTCACAGTTACGACCTTGCAGAAATGACCAGGCTTCACAATTGCGATATTTTTGTCGCTATTGCGACTATTGCATTTCCGAACCAGATGTCGTATTTGTAACAAGTGCAAAGGCTTTTATTACGGGACGTAGGCTTTTTTTCCTCACATTTTCATTTGGTCTTGGGAAATTATGAGAGAACTTTAGAGAGGGATTCTCATCTACAATACAAGGTAAGTAACTCCCACCAATTTTCAAGTTAATTATGCGGATTTTAAGTAGATTAAAGCGGGGGAAATTGTAAAAACTTGTGGAATTTTTGAAGAAGCTAGGATTTTGGTAAATTTGGGATTTGATCACGAATTTAGTGGTGAAAATGGGAGCAAATCATATATTTTAGTTCGGGAGTTCATGGGTAACATTTATCTTCAAAAATATCTGGAATCCAGGTACTTGGGCATGGAGGGTTAATTTCATTAATCTTCCAAATGGAGTTGGGTAACTACTATAAAAGCTAAAATATGGACTTTAAGCATATATTTACTAGTTTATATGACTTTTGATTAGTTTTGGAGTCTTCAATGTCATTTGAGGGGTTCTAGTAAGTTTGGAGAGACGGATTAAAGACTTGGGACCGATGTAAGTCTCTTGTCTAATCTTGTAAGAGGGAACTTATCTCCTTAGGGGTAGTTTGGTAGGGTGTATAAGAATAGTGCAGAATAAGGTGTATTAGTAATGTATGTGTTAGTAATGCGAGCATTTGTTATGCAGATATTATTTCTTATCTACTGTTTGGTGTGGTGTATTAAAATTATAATGCATTGCACCATTTTTAAGAAAAATAATTATTTACAAAAATACCCTCCATATTCTCTAGTTTTAATAGACTTTAAAGACACTTTTTGACTTTAACGATACTAATGCATGCATTAACAGCCTTGGTATTACTAATGCCATGGTTTTCTATGCATTACTTATACATAGGATAATACCAAGTATGATGTATAACTGATACAAGTATTAGTTATACATAGGTTGAAAAAATACACCAAAGAAGGTATTAGTAATGCATAGAGCTAATGCTTGTATTATTTTTTCTAATACCTCCTACCAAATGATCCTTTAGGGGTCTTATTAGTGTGTGCTACTTATGTCGGGAGCTACGTACGAACGAGGTGGCGAGAGTCCGTACATAGCTATATTTCATGATATGTTTGGGTAAACTTAGATTCAAATCATGTTTTTAATTCTACTATTTATGACAGTCGTGTTTATTAAATGTCTTGATTAGAGATGAGACTAGGGAGTTAAATTGGAATTATCGACTTAGCTTCTCATTTCAGAACACTAGGTAATACTCAATAAACTATGAAAAACCATGTCTTCTCATCTCGCAAGTACTTTCACGAGCGAGGTAAATAATTCTACTTTAATGGAATCGGGACGTTCGCCTCGGCATTATGATAACACTACTCTTATGGGATCAAGTCGTTCAGCTCGGCAGTATAATAACACCACTCTTATGGGATCGGACTATTTGCCTTGGCAGTATGATGGTAACACTATTCCTATGGAATCAGATCATTCACCTTGGTAACTTCGTGATTAATAATCAAAACGGGCTCCCGTTTGGGTTTCACTGAGTTGGCGCCTTCATGGGCAGTTATGATATGTTGGGGATGTGACATAGACTCCTGATTTTATTTATTGTGGTTGCTCTTATTTGATTCATTGATATTTATTGTATACTCACCATGCCTACTTTATGCACTTATATTATTATTATTGACCTCTAGTAAGTGTTAAGTCAACCACTCGCCACCACTTTTTCGAGGTTAGACTAGATACTTACTGGGTACGCATTATTTTCCATACACATGCTACACTTCTACACTGATGTGCAAGTACAGAGATAGGTACTACCAGTGGTCACACATGCATGTAAATCATTCCAGAAACTCTAGGAGGGAGCTATACTGAAGGATCCTATTTACTATAGGAAGTTAGTTGCCAAACTAAACTTCCTTACAAACACTAAAAAGGACATTGCCCATAGTGTACAACATTTAAGCCAATTCATGCAGGACCCTAAGGAGTCTTGCTTGAAAGCAACTTTTCATCTACTAAGATATTTGATGTAACGAACCGATCGGTCGTTTTGAGCTCTAGCGCACCATTCAGCGGTTTGAGGCCATGAGCAGCTTCATTTCAGGTATTATGACTTGTACACGTGGTCGGAATTGAATTTCGGGAATTCGGAGTTGATTTGGAAAGAGAAATCTCATCTCGGAAGCTTTAAGTTAAAAGAATTGACTAAGATTGGATTTCAGAGTAAACGAACTCGGAATCAGGATTCGAGGGTTCCAGCAGGTTCGTATGATGATTTTGGACTTGGGCGTATGCCCGGATTGGGTTTTGGATGACCCGGTAGCGTTTTAGCGCTTATTGTGAAAGTTAGCATTTTGGAAGAAATTTCATAAGTTTGGGTTGAAGTGCATTTTAGTGTTATCGATGTTCATTTGGAATTCCGAGTTTAGGAGTAGCTCCATATGGTGATTCTAGTGTTGGGAGCATGATTGGAAGTGAATTCGGAGGCCCGTGGGTCATTTCGGAGTCATTTGGGTAAAGATAGAAATTTGAAGGTTTTTGAAAAGTTTGACCGGAAATGGATTTTTTGATATCAGGGTCGGAATCCGATTTTGAAACTTGGAGTAGGTCTGTAATGTCTAATATGACTTGTGTGCAAAATTTAAAGTCAATCGAATGTGATTTGATAGGTTTAAACGTCGAAAGTAGAAGCTTGAGATTCTAAAGCTCATAAAGCTTGCATTGGAGGTCGATTCGTGGTTTTAGCATTGTTTGATATGATTTGCGGCCTCGAGCAAGTCCGTAATGTGTTTTGGGACTAGTTGGTATGATTGGTTGGGGTCCTGGGGGCCTCGAGTGGATTCCGGGTGGTTAACGGATTGAAAATGGAATTTTGGATAAGGCTGAAGTTGCTGGTTGCTGGTGCAACCGCTTCTACTGAGGGTTCACCGAAGAAGCGGCCCCGCAAAAGTGAGGAAGAGAATCGCAAAAGCGGTTAGAAGTGAAGGAGTCAGAGGCCGCAGGTGAGAAGGATTTTCCGTACCTGCGTTATCGCAGATGCGGACGGTGCGACGCAGAAGTGGGCTGGGCAGCTAGAGGAGGACCGTAGAACCGGTATTAGACCGCACCTGTGTAACCGCAGAAGCGGTCAAGTGACCGCAGTTGCGGAAAGTACTAGGGGCAGTGAGTGTTTTAAAAATCGGGATTTGGCTATTTTCTCTCATATTTTCTTGGCTTGGGCAATTCTTAGAGGGTTTCAACAGCGTATTTTCATAATCAATGATAAGGTAAGCTATCTCCACCTATCTTGAGTTAAATACATTGATTATGTACGTATTTGGGCATGTAATTGGTAGAAACTTGAGGGTTTGAGGGAAAACCTAGAAAATTGATATTCTTGCAATTTGACCATGATTTTTGGGTATGAAATTGAGAGCAAGTTATATATGTGAGTTCGTGGGGCTATGGGTAAGCTTAATCTTTGAAATTTTTTGGAATCCAGGCATGTGGGCCCGAGGGCATTTTTTTCAACTTTTTGATCGGGGTTAGGAATTGTTATGAATTGGATTATAACGAGTAATTGAGCCTATATTAATGGATTTGCATAAGTATTGGCTAGCTTTGGAGCGTTTAGCATCGATTAGAGTCTTCAGAAGGGCATGGAATGTCGGTTATGGATCGTCGGAGCAAGGTGAGTCTCCTTTCTAACCTTGTAAGAGGGAATTGTCCCCATAGGTGAATTAATTAGATTTGTGCTCATATTTGTGGGGGCTATGTATTCACGAGGTGACCAGAGTCCGTGCGTAGCAATTATTATGTTTAAGTCTGGGTAGTCTAGGACTAAAAAGCATGCTATACTTGGAATATTTGTAATATTATTGGCAGTTTGAATTGCTTAAATCACATCGAATTAGTAAATTAATTTCTAAAAAGATTAAATTTCATCTTCTTGAATTGTTAAAAGGGAATTGGATTTTCCTTGGATAATTGTTCCCTAAGGAATTCTTGATTGACTGATTGTTATGTTTATTTATATTTGACGGTGTCACGTGTATGATTCACGAGCGGGGTAATACATGCATCTTTGGTTCGCGCCATTCAAGCCTCTGGCAGTGCATAGTTTAAATATTGTTGGAGCAGGCCATACATCCTCGGCATGATTTGTGCATGCTTGTATTTCTTGCCTTGTGATCATAAGCTATAATTACGTATTTTAATCGCTTATTACACTCAAGTTTACTACACTTTAATTGAGTTTGAGCTTTAATCGCTAGTTGCACTAATTGTGTGTTTTATGCCTTGTAGGTGTGATTCTGAGTTATATAGATGTTATGGAATAAATTTAAGTGATTTAAAGCTTTGAATCCTGAGTAAAACCTTAAGGAATTAAGTCGGGATCGAGTTCGGCGGTCAAATTTGATAGTTGAGAAAAAACGAAGACTCGAGGAGGTATATTGCGCACTGTCTAGTAAAATAGACATAAAATTTTGTTCCGAATTCCATTTGGGCTCCACAATATACGGTTGGAAAGCTAACTCAAAGGGATACAACCTTTATGTTTTACGTTTTCCCAAATTCCAAACCAAATAGGGTGAAAAACTGCATTTACGGTAGGACCGTGGTAGGTCCGCAGCAGAGTAGAGATGAAGATTCAGAGAGCCAATTTGGCCGCGGTCCCGGCGTAACCGCGGTGGGACCGTGGCAGAACGCATAAATTTCAGGGACTAAAGTGAAAAACACGGGATTTTAAGACCTAAACTCTATATTAAACAAAGGATGCCAACCAAGAGCAAAAAGGGGACATATTTTGGACACAAATTAGACCTAAGGAGGCAAAAACACATTGAGAGCAAGGCGGGGAATTCTTCAACAAGTTTTTCCTTCCTCTTCCTAATTTTCATTGTTGGTTATGATTTTTAGTATTGTAGTTTTACTTACTATTATGAATAGCTAATTCATTTTCTAGGGTTTTGGTGAAACCTGTTGTGGATGATTTGGTTGTTATATTAATATAGTTTTGAATTGATTGTTTATCTCTATTTGTTCAACTACATTTTGATTGTGGTTAATTGAAAGGATCCTCAATTAGCCGTTCCTATTTATTATGTATCTGCTTGAGAGAGAGAGTGCATATTTAGGTAGTTGTTTGAACAACATCACTCCCGGAGTATAGACGAGAGTCATAACCTAGGGTTTAGAGGTTGGATTAGAGATAACGATACCTAGGGTGCGATCTAAGTGAACTGTAATGCGAATCTAGCTGGCGTAGCTTTAGAGAGTGTGTCTAGTAAATTATCATAATTGCTTGAGAGAGATTTATGATAGCTGGAGCATTCATGATTGATAGAGGCAACTAAGTCAAAACTATAAGAAACATACAACTAAGGAAATCAACAACGGGGGAAACCATTACCTTAGATCTTTATTCCAATTGTTTACAATTCAAGCATAGTTAGTTTTCAACTGTTTATTTATTTTCAATATTGTCTTCTTGGTGATATTAAACAGATACAACTAAGCCTTAGTTCTCTGTGGGATTCGACTCCGGATTTTTAGACCGGATTATATTTGCAGCGAGCGCTTATCCTTTTTAGGACTAGAGTTGGGCGTGATCAAATTTTGGCGCCGTTGCCGGGGAACTAACGGTGAAGTTATAGCTGTATATATTGCTAGGGTTCAAGTTTAGATTTTTAATTATTGTTTTTTTTGTATTTTTATTTTTATTTTATTATAACTGTTGATTTAAGAAATATGACATCTTGGAATTATGGG
>MU724931.1:6696-30658 GCA_026770625.1 Nicotiana glauca
TTTTTCAATAATATTGTTTGAATTTTAATGAATAGATATACTTTTAATTTCAAAAAATAAAAAAAATGATTTTAAAAAATGAAATAAAGAAATTAACTAACCATAAACCAACTCTCCCCCATGTTTTAGTAGTTAATTTAGGTAGTTAATTTTCAATAGATAATTTCTTTGTTATTAACTAATTATTCCATGAGGTTTTTTTCTAGGCTACCACTTGGCATAAGGAATGGGTTTTATTCTCTCATTTTAATAATATATAGAAGATATGTAGAATATAGAATATTAGAAAGAAACTACTCCACAATTTGAATGGGTAGTAATTTTTTATATATTTATATTTTCGATTATATATATATATATATATATATATATGGTAGTTTTTCTTCTTCTTTTTTCATTTTTATTATAGTTAATTTTATTTTTCTTTTTTTTTGTTTTTTTATTTAAAATAATTTTAACACTCCAACTTGAAACTACTCCCACCCAATTTGAATAGGTAGTTATTTTTTTATATATTTATTTTTCTTTTTTTATATTTAATTATAAGATATCTATATTTATTAATCCAAATAAAGTAACCAATTAATATATATATATATATATATATGGTAGTTTTTTATTTTCTTTTATTATTTTTGATTTTTATATATATTTAAATTTAAAAATAATAACCAATAAATAATTATAAACTAAATAACTAACTACGCCATGTGACATTTTTTTAGGTTGCCACTTGGCTTAAGGCGAGGACTTTTTCCTCTCCTTTTAATAATATATAGATATGTTCCAATTTGCACAGTCTATTGAATTTTGCTCTTATATTTTCCTAATTGGCATGTTTTATTTTATCTGCATTACAGAGTCATTGTTGCCTGTTAGTGAAAAAAAGAGAGTCATTGTTATCTTAGGGCTCATGTGCTGTATTCTGTCCTTTTAGGTGGAGTCGTCTGTTGAAGTTGTGATACTCATAACAACAAACTAATGCTTGCATAATGTTAAAACCTTGCTCTTTTTGAAATACCTTTAATCCGCTGTGCTTTCAAATGGCATTTGTTGGTTTGGAACCCACCTGTATATTTTTTCCGAATGAGAAAAACTTTATTGTTTCTAGTAGAAAATGCAACTGGATAGAGTGGAGTGATTACATCGAATAAATGTAGCCGACGCTAACTAATTCAGGATTGAGGCAGAGTTCATGGTGTAATGGAAACACACTATGGCCTTTTAAGTTACTATAGTTGATTTGAGAGGTTATAAAAAAAGTTACTAAAGTATACTTGAGGAAGCTTAGACCGTTTTTATTGATAGTTCTCTTGCTAGGAGAAACTGTTTCAAGTCTTCCTTCTTAATATTAACTGTGGGTCATGGAAAGTAAGTTATAAATTTTCCTTCGGTAGGGGGCAAACTAATACTTACTGTGTGCCGCAGTTGGGTTGGTTCAGTGCTCTGATCTTTATATTAGTGGAGTTGTCATTGAGAAGTTGCCACTATGTATTTGATAATTAAAGAATTCCTAATACTGTAATGCAATAAGATTTCACATTGTGGACAAACTTTTGTACATTATTGAGAACTTGAATTTGCTGAAATATCTTTTCACTTACTTTTCTCTCGAGAACTTATGACTTTATATTATGTAAAGTCATGATCATCTTTTTCCATCTTATTTGGGTGATGGTGGCTTGCTCTGAGAGGATTTACCAGTGATGGCTTTCTTCACCTTTGCAATTGAGTGCTTGACTTTTGATCCAACTCCTGACAATATATTCTGATGTTTCTTGTGAGGAACTCTGATATCAGCATCTCTAGAGACTTCTACAATGACTGGACCTTCAGAACATGTCTCTTCTCTTGTTTGTTGACTTCCTTCCTCATCTTTGTCATTGCCTTTTTCCTCATCAGTTATTTCTTCTTCATCTTCAGACTCTTCAGTTTTGTGTGCCTGCAGGTCTTCTTTATTGATCATTACCGGCTTTTCTTCAGTCAAATGTTCCTCCATTTTTGATGTCTCTTTTACTGATTCATGCAGAAGGTCAGAAAGTGAGTCCTTAGCTTGTGTCTCTCTTGATCTGGATTCCTCTGGTGCTTCTTTTGAATCACATTCCACTCCTTTCTCGTTTCTGTAATTTTCCTGATCCTCTTCTGTTTCTGAAGTTTTGCATTTTCCCTGCATGTGCTGGTTACTTTTGGCCATTGCACCCAGTTGCACTAGTGGGGTAATGCTGTCTTTGGGCGTGCCATTGACATCCGTGCTGCCTGTTGGATCAGTTTCCACCCTCTCCAATGCAAGTAAAGGATATGCTGCTTGCTCTTGTATCTGCTTAGTTACATTGATTTCATTGCTCACCATGTTATCCGTTGCTATCTCCTTTTCGGAAACCTTAACGGATTCCAATGATGTGAAATGTTCTGTTATTTCTTCCCATTCATCTCTTGTTTTTTCCTCTTGTTCACATCCTACTTGGGCACTTGGAACATTTTCAGTCTTTTCTTCTTTCTCTGTTTCTTTTGTTCCAATGCTTGTTATCGTCTCTTCAAGACCTGCTGCTGTTTTTTGTTCTGATCCAAAAGGTTTCAAAGTTCCTTTTTCAGGTTCACTTATTGTTGTTCCCTTCTTTTGTTGCACATGTATTGTATTGTTGCTTGAAGAATCTTTGCCAGTGCTCTCTCTTAAATCTTCTTGTTCCTCCTGTGAGTTCATATTTTACCGTCAGGAATCTTGATTGAACGTGTACATTGTAAAGTAAACAGGGAAGGATGCAGGGAGGAGTTAGCAAAGATTGGAATAATGTATTTTTGCTTGTATCTTTTAGCTTTTTTATTTACTTAGTTTTGCCTTTTCCATCTTTGACACCCTGGAACATCGGTTGGCTTCAGCAGACTTTTCTTTAGCCAGCTGTGGCAGATGGGGATTTCATCTTAGTGATCTTTCCTAGAGTAGTTTTATTGACTGCCCTTATAATGTCTGTATATTTTAAGTTAGTCTGTATCCAGCGAACAATTTACTATATATGATTCAAGTTTTTTATTTACATCAATACTTTGTTTTCTCTCGTTAAGCTATGTGCTGAATATTTCATGCAGTTTGAGTTCAATCATTTTCTGCCAGCAACCTTCTTCCTAAACAGAAGGGAGTAAAACAAATCAAATCATGCAGCTAAAATATTGAAATGGAAGATAGGTGCGGAATTTAATCTGACCTCTATAATTGGAGTCTTGATTTCCATCATAACACATTCGCCCTTTGATTCCTTAACCTCTTCTGGGAGGTCTATCTCAGTGCTTCCATGATTAACGTTGTTGTTGTTGTCATCGATATTAATTTTTCCCAGTTCTTCTAGCTTTTCGGATGTTTGTTCTCCAGCAGGTGAATCTTCAGTGTGCTCTTCTGTATTCATGACTGCACATGTGTTGTACTTTAGATGCTGCTTGTAATCATCCATTTCAGCTCCTTCTGACATCTACAGAAAAAACATTTTTTCTGATATAGTTAACTTCCACACATTTTTAAGTAAGATGTATGATAAATGCATCCAGTTTCTAACCATTATGCTTTGGTTTTCCTCTCTCTTGTCAAAAGTTTCATCTGTCCTCACTTCTGGATTTTCTTCCTGTTTTAACTTCTCCTGTTTGGTGCTGATGCTATTTTCTTCTTCAATGCGATCCGCAGAGGAAACATCCTCTGTTTCTGATTTGTCAATGATCTGGAATTTGACCAGTCAACGTTAGCAATCTTTTTAGGAATACAGGAGAAAAAGGAAAAAGTTAACATTTAATCAATTGAAGCATGGTAGAAAAAACTTAATTACAATTTACCTCCTGAACAGCAGGTGCACTGTAAGGCTTCTCATGGTCTGCAGACCTTTGTAAAGAATTGGTGTCTGCTACTCCCACTGCCTGTTTCTCTTCACATACCTCAGCTAACGGATGCTTCAGTTGTTCCTGTGGATCTGCACAGCTTTGAAACGTATTGGTGTTCGTAACTACTGCTGCTTCGTTATCGTCACAGATCTCAGCTGCCTGATGGATATGTTCTTTTGTGGATTCAGATATCTTTTCACTGTTTCTTCCATTTGTTTCTTTTTCAACCGGAGTATCAAACATATGGCCAATATCTATTTCTCTGTTTTGTATCTCAAGCTTATCTGCAGCTGTGTTGTCCTTATTATGATTTTGGAACCCGATATCAGAGATTTCAACCTGTAGAATGAGTCATTTCTAATTTGGTTGGTATCCAGAAATAACTGAAAGGGTGAGGAAATAGAGAAATTTCTGAAGACTGCTAGCAGGATTGCATGATGCGACTCAACATGATTGCAGTGCATATGCTGCTTCTAGCTGTGATTCAACTTGAGATAATTCGTAAGTTCTATTCATGCTTCTTTAATGGTTATATCGGAGGGGGAAACATCAAGTTCTGTTTTGCTAGTTTTCCTATAACTTATTTCCTTTACTGTTACAATTTAGTTCCAACTTTTAAAATTTAGAATTGCGATTTCTTGTAGCAGGTTGCAAATCGACATTCATGTCATACTCTGCCTGCTTATATGAAATGTTTCATGCAGTTGTCCGTACATAGTGCTCTCACAGCAACATCTACTCAATCCTCTCGTTGCAGAAGGGAACAGAAACTGAGAATAATATAGTACTCTATGGATTTGTGACCTTAACTAACTTGGAGTTGTGGCTTAGTTGTTGTCGTTGTTGTTGTTGTGAAAATATCATGCAGCAGGAAAATTAAACTTCTAGGCTCATAAGCATGGAGCAAACTCATAGATTCTCAGTAGATGCTTATCGGCTAATTCCTTGTAAGATCTTGCTTGTTTACCTTTTCTGTAGAGGAGTCCACCCTCTTTTCTTCTGAAGAAAGTGCAATGAAGTTCTTTGCTCCACTCGTGTCTTTAACCTCTTCTGTGGTTAGATTGTCTTGCGGAAAGTTCTTCACAATTAAAAAAGAGCAATCCAGTGATTTTAGAAAAAAGAGAGAATCAAGCATTTCTATTTTACCTTCCTTGTGTTAGATATATGAATTTGAAACAGGCTTATGTGGTCATAGATTCTCAGTAGATGCTAATCAGCTATTCTATTGTAAGGTCTTGTTCATTTACCTTTTCAGTAGAGTCCTCCACCCTCTTTTCTTCTGAATAAAGTGCAATGAAGTTCTCTGCTCCACGCGTTTCTATTACCTCTTCTGTTGTCAGATTGGCTTGCTGAGTGTTCTGCAGAAATTAAAAAGAGCAATCCAGTGATTTAGAAGAAAGAGAGAAAGCAAGCATTTCTGTTATCTTGGGGCTTAGATATATGAATTGGAAACAGTTGTGAGGTCACTTAACCTCTTGATTGGGGGTTGAAACCACTTTGCCTTCTTCAAAGTTATTTGCTGCCATCTCTTCTTTGGCTGACGTTAGAAGCTCATCTGGAGTCGTTTCTTCTTTTCCTAGGACATTCTTATTTATCCCATCACCAGCATTGACATCTTTAAGTTCTTTTATCTGTTTGTAGGGATAGGTTTTGTTATGACTAGTTTAGGCACATGAAAGAATATCAAAGCATTGATAGAAGGCCACTTAATACCTCAGTTTCAACTTCTTTGCAAAGTCTCGTTGTTTCTTCGACAAACAGTTCTGTCTGGTTTCCAATCAAAGCTTTTTCTTTCTCTACTATATGTGTTCCAGATTCATCAATTCTTTCTGTGGCAGCTTCAGTATCTTCCCCGTTTTGTTCTTTGGGTTCTTCTCCAACTGTTGGTTCTTCAGGTTTCTCTTCTACTGCTGCTTCTTCACAATTTTCAACTGCCGATTCCTCAGGTATTTCTTCTGACAGTTCTTCACCTTTTTCATCAACTGCTGGTTCTTCAGGCTTTTCAACTGTTGACTCTTCAGGTTTCTCCTCAATTGTTGGTTCCTCAAGTTTTTTGTCAGCTACTGGTTCTTCAGGTTTCTCTTCAATTGCAGGTTCTTCAGGTTTCTCTTCAACTGCTAGTTCCTCAGGTGTCTCTTTCACCGCTGGTTCTTCAGGTTTCTCCTCAACTTTTGGTTCTTTAGGTTTTTCTTCAACTGCCGGTTCTTCAGTTTTTTCTTCAACTGCTGGTTCCTCAGGTGTCTCTTTCACCGCTGGTTCTTCAGGTTTCTCCTCAACTTTTGGTTCTTTAGGTTTTTCTTCAACTGCCGGTTCTTCAGTTTTTTCTTCAACTGCTGGTTCCTCAGGTGTCTCTTTCACCGCTGGTTCTTCAGGTTTCTCCTCAACTTTTGGTTCTTTAGGTTTTTCTTCAACTGCCGGTTCTTCAGTTTTTTCTTCAACTGCTGGTTCCTCAGGTGTCTCTTTCACCGCTGGTTCTTCAGGTTTCTCCTCAACTTTTGGTTCTTTAGGTTTTTCTTCAACTGCCGGTTCTTCAGTTTTTTCTTCAACTGCTGGTTCCTCAGGTGTCTCTTTCACCGCTGGTTCTTCAGGTTTCTCCTCAACTTTTGGTTCTTTAGGTTTTTCTTCAACTGCCGGTTCTTCAGTTTTTTCTTCAACTGCTGGTTCCTCAGGTGTCTCTTTCACCGCTGGTTCTTCAGGTTTCTCCTCAACTTTTGGTTCTTTAGGTTTTTCTTCAACTGCCGGTTCTTCAGTTTTTTCTTCAACTGCTGGTTCCTCAGGTGTCTCTTTCACCGCTGGTTCTTCAGGTTTCTCCTCAACTTTTGGTTCTTTAGGTTTTTCTTCAACTGCCGGTTCTTCAGTTTTTTCTTCAACTGCTGGTTCCTCAGGTGTCTCTTTCACCGCTGGTTCTTCAGGTTTCTCCTCAACTTTTGGTTCTTTAGGTTTTTCTTCAACTGCCGGTTCTTCAGTTTTTTCTTCAACTGCTGGTTCCTCAGGTGTCTCTTTCACCGCTGGTTCTTCAGGTTTCTCCTCAACTTTTGGTTCTTTAGGTTTTTCTTCAACTGCCGGTTCTTCAGTTTTTTCTTCAACTGCTGGTTCCTCAGGTGTCTCTTTCACCGCTGGTTCTTCAGGTTTCTCCTCAACTTTTGGTTCTTTAGGTTTTTCTTCAACTGCCGGTTCTTCAGTTTTTTCTTCAACTGCTGGTTCCTCAGGTGTCTCTTTCACCGCTGGTTCTTCACGTTTTTCATCAACTACTGGTTCTACATGTTTTTCTTTAACTGCTGGTTCTTCAGGTTTCTCCGCAACTGTTGGTTCTTCAAGTTCTTCATCAATTGTTGGTTCTTCAGGTTTCTTTTCAACTGTTGGTTCTTGAGGTTTCTCTTGAATTGCTGGTTCTTGAGGTTTCTCTCCAACCTCTGGTTGTTCAGGTGTTTCTTTCACTGCAGGTTCTTCAGGTGTCCCTTCATCCGCTGGTTTGTCAGGTTTCTCCTCAAGTGCTGGTTCTTTGTGTTTCTCCTCAACGGCTGTTTCTTCCAGTTTCTCTTCAACTATCCATTCCTTGGGTTTCTCTTCAACTGCTGAATCATCGAGTTTTTCTGCAACTGCCGGATGGTCAGCAACATCATTGGTGGTATTGCATGAAATTTCACTGTCAGTCTTGTCGTTCGAGTCTACAACTGGCATATTCTACAAGAAGAATTTAAAGTTTCACTTCGTCTTTCAATAGCTAAGTAGATGTGAATTTCTTACACATACGGAACTAATAGGATGGTGAAATTCTTTTGGTTGCATCTCCCATAGGGTTACAACACATGCCCAACTGTTCTGCAACAATGATCGTGATTGCTCAGAATATTTTGAGTGCTACCATTGTGTAGTATGTTTCATACACTGGTGAGAAAAGGACAAGGAGTTATACATTTAAGAATCATTCTAACGAGAGAAGAAGGTGTTCATATCTTAATCTCCAGATGGGTTTAGTAATTGTCAACTGTCGAGCACTATATCAACTATCAAGTTAACAGATGTCTACATGATGAGGTTTGGGACTTCTTATTTTAGCAAGATTCCTGTTTATATCTGAAATACAGTTACCGTGCCTAGTGGTTTAAGTCCTTGGTTTCTAACTTAAGGTCATGTTTTGGAATTTCCCCCAGAAAGAGTTTCCACTGCCTCTTTGTTTATTAACTGATAATTCTCCAAGAAGAATCTCTTTCTTTTTGTCAATGTTAAAGAGTCTGCCGAAGAAAACCAATAAAACGATTAGAATAAATACATGAAGGCATCCACCTGCAATATTTGAAATTTGCTTAAACCTTCCCTTGCAACTTATTGCTTCAAAGACTCAAAGGAATACTCGATTTGCAATGTCAATGGTCCGTTCTTTTTCAGAAAAATAAGTCATACCCATTTGTCAGCATTTGGCTAATTTTTGTTTCGGCTTAGTTTTCAAAAGTGGCACATAAGAATCCCAATGATACTAGGATGTCTCACTTGTAATAGCCTCAAACAAAATAAATAATAAAAGATCAAAGATGGTCTATATATATGTAATTTAATATACTCTATCAGCAGTGAATTAATTTTCTATTTCTTGTATATGTCATCTTATCATGTATTGCTTCCCATTTGTGCAATAACTACAAAATAAACAAGAACTCTGGGAAAGGAAGTGAAGACTTATTTTGTTCTGTAGGGAGAACTTTAAATTTATAGTAGTTAGTAGTTACTATGAACTATATACTTCGAATACTTCCAGACTTGAATTTCAATATCTTCCAGAAAGACAAGGTGGCAAGAGAACTCATATGCATGCAATAAACTTAAGACCCTCAGTGAACGGTTGTCATATGAATGCCTTGATGCTAATTGGCTGATTCATTCTTAGGTTCTCATTTCGTTTACCTTTTCAATAGAGCCTTCACAACTAATTTCTTCTGAAGAAACTACCATGAAGTTCTCGACTCCACGCTCATCTTTCAGTAAAGCTTCATCTCTGATTAAATTTGCTTGTTGGAAGTTCTGCAGATTTGAAAAAGAGGGTATTTAAGTGATTTTAGTGAAAGAGAGGAGGCATCTTTATATCTGAGAGTTACATATATGAATTAAGAACAGGCTTCTATGGTCACTTAACCTCTTGACTGGGAATCTCTGAAACCACTTGGCCTTCTTCAGAGTTCCTGGTACCAGTTTCTTCTTTGGTGGACGTCAGAATTTTGTCCAGTGTCTTTTCCTCTTTTTCCATAATGTTTTTATTTGTTCCATCACCAGCATTTATATCTTTAAGTTTGTTTATCTGTTTGAAGTTATAGTTTTGGCTATCATTAGTCTATGGACAGGAAAGATCAGAGTATTAATAGAAGCCAGATCATTTAATACCTCTGTTTCAACCTCTTCACAAGATCTCATTTTTTCTTCAACGAACAGTTCTTCCTGGTTGCGAACGGAATCTTCTTGCTTCTGTACTATACATTTCCCCCTTTCATCACTTTGTTTTGGTACTTCTGGTCCTTCTGGATGCTCGTTTACCTGCATAACCAAGTAGCTCATCAAGTTCAGAACAATAAGGACGAAGAGCAACTAAATTATTTGCTTAACCAAGTCTGCTTGATCCTTCTCTATTAGCAATATCACTTGCCTCACTTTCTGTTCCTTTACTTGAATTTGGATTTATCTCAGATTTTGTGCTTCCTGAAATTTCTTGCCTGATTAGATCCTCTTGACTATTAATGAGCACAGCTTCACCTTCAGCGAACATGTTCTTATTTAAGAAACTATGCCCTGTCGAAGTATGTTGATTGTCATCACCTGCAATATGTCGGTAGTAGATGTTAATACCACATCTAGTCATTATGAAGTGACTAGAAAGTGCATCTCTTTGAACCCCCAAAAAGGTGCTTGTTACATTCATATAGCAATTTAGGACCTAATGAATGCTGCTAGCCCTAATATCTTAGCAAAAGCATATCATAGGATTTCTTTATTATATCCATGTAGTAATAATAGATGATCATTATTGCTAAATACTGTGTATGTGCATTCTACTTTTTCAAGGTTTCTCCAAACCAGAAAGGCGTCTTGTCTCTGGTGCTTCTCTCCATTTCACCTTCCTTTTAAAGATTGGTTCCATTTTATAATTGTTTTTTCTACTTTTTGCGAGTAATACTATGGTTAAATCGCTTGGATCTGTTCTCTAAAGAGTATCACCATTTTCCATTGCAAATAAAATCAATTGGATAGGGAAAGCATGTCTGTGAAGTAGTATTACTCACTCTGTGGTGTAAACTTCTGTTCTTCAGTGAAAGAAGCCTCATCCTTCTGCTTTATGTTATCTTGATCTCTCTGCATTGCACTATCAATTTCTGATATTTCTTGAGAATCTAGCTGTTGCACATTTTTAGGTTTGTCAATACTAATTGGTTCTCCCAATATTGGGTTGGTCATTGTTGTCCCTTGAGCAGGCAGATGGCTTAAAATAGCTGTTGGCAGACTGCTGCTTGGTTCATTTGCATTCTGGTTAAGCTTTGCCTCTTTTACGGGAGCTTCAGTTACTTCCCTGCTTTGTTCTTCCAGCTTTTCTTTAACTGATGGTTCATCAAGTTTCTCTTCAACCACTAGTTCTTCAGCTTTTTTGTCAACTACTGGTTCCTCAAGTTTTTCTTCAACTGGTGGTTCCTCAGGGTTCTGTTCAACTGCTGTTTCCTCAGGGTCAACTGCTCGTTCCTCAAGTTTATCTTCAACTGCCAGTTTCTCAAGTTTTCCTTCAATTGCTGGTTCTTCAGGTTTTTCTTCAATTGCTGGTTCTTCAGGTTTCTCCTCAACTGCTGATTCTTCATCCTCAACTGCTGGATTATCAGCAACATCTTTTTTGGTATTGCATGTAATTTTACTGCCAGTCTTACCATTTGAGTCTACAACAGGGATATTCTGCAAGAAGAATTTAAGGTTTCACTTAGCCTTTCAATAAATAAGCATATGTGAATTCCTTGCACATACAAACTATTAGGATTGGCAAACTTGTGATAGTGCTTGATCCTCACCTTTTCGCAGAAGGTTACCTTTTCAAGTTTCTCTTTTTCAGTTGCTGGTTTATCAAGTTTCTCTTCAACCACTACTTCTTCTGGTTTCTCTTCAACTGTTGATTCTTCAGGTGTTTCTTCCAATGCTGGTTCTTCAAGTGTTTCTTCCAATGCTGCTGGTTTTTCATGCTTCTCTTCAACTACCCTTTTTTCAGGTGTCTCCTCAACTGCTAGTTCTGCAGGTTTCTCCAATATAACTGCTGGTGGTTCTTTATATTTTTTTTCAACGGCTAGTTCTTCAGGTTTTGCCTCAACTGCTGGATAGTTAGAAACATCATTGTTGGCATTGCATGGAATTTCACTGTTAATCTTGTCCTTTGTATCTACAACTGGCATATTCTGTAAGAAGAATTTAAAGTTTCACTAAATCTTTCAATAGATAAGTAGATGTAAATTCCTTGCACATATAGAGCAAGGAATCCCTGTGACAGCATTTGATCACCTTTTCCAGGAGAGTTACGGCTTCAGGTTTCTCTTTTTCAGTTGCTGTTTGTTTAGGTTTCTGTTCAATAGCTAGTTCTTCAACTGCTGATTCGTCAGGTTTCTCTGAAACTGCTAGTGCTTCAGGTGTTTCCTCCCCTGCTTGCTCTTCTGGTGTTTCTTCAGTTGCTAGTTTTTCAGATTTCTCCTCTATTACTGATTTTTCAGGTTTATCTTGAACATTCGGTTCTTCAAGTTTCTCCTTAGCCATTGGTTTTTCAGGTTTTTTCTCAATTGCTGGTTCTTCAAGTTTTTCCTCAACTGCTATATAGTCAGCAACATCATTGTTGGTATTGCATGTAGTTGCGCTGTCATTCTTCTCATTTAACTCTATAATTGGTATATTCTGCAAGAAGAATTTAAAGCTTAACTTAATCTTCCAACGAGCACATGTGAATTGTTGCACATAAATAACTAATAGGATGGATAAAATTTGTGATTGTGCTTGATCCTCACCTTTTCCAAGAGAGTTACTTTTTCATGTTTCTCTCCGACTGCTGGTTTTTCAGGGTTCTTTTCAACTGCTAGTACTTCAGGTGTTTCTTCAACTGCTGGTTCTTCATGTTTCTCTTCAAATGTTAGTTCCTTAGGTGTTTCTTCCCATGCTGGTCCTGCAGGTGTTTGTTCAACTACTGGTTCTTCTGATTTCTCTCCAACTGTTGGTTCGTCAAATTTCTCCTCGGCTGCTGGTTCTTCAGGTTTCTTTTCCACAGTTGGTTCTTCAGGTTTCTCTTGCACTGCTGGTTCATCAGCTTTTTCCTTAATTGCTGGTTCTTCAGGTTTCTCCGTAGCCACTGGTTCTTCAGGTTTCTTTTTCACAGCCGGTTCTTCAGGTTTCTCGAGCACTGCTGGTTCATCAGCTTTTTCCTTAATTGCTGGTTCTTCAGGATTCTCCGTAGCCACTGCTTCTTCAGGTTTCTTTTCCACAGCTGGTTCTTCAAGTTTCCCCTGCACTGCTGGTTCATCAGCTTTTTCCTTGATTGCTGGTTCTTCAGGTTTCTCTTCAATTGCTTGTTCTTCATGTTTTTCTTCAACTGCTAGTTCTTCAGGTTTATCTTCAACTTCTGGATAGTCAGCACCATCATTGTTGATATTGCCTGGACTTCCAATGTCAATCTTGTCCTTTGAGTCTACAATTGGCATATTCTGCAAGAAAAATTTAAAGTTTGACTTAGTCTTCAATAGATTAGCATATGTTAGTTCCTTGCACATATAAAGCTAATAGGTTGGATAAATTTTGTGACAATGTTTAATCCTGACCTTCTTTAGGGGAGCTTCTGTTTCAGGTTTCTCCTCTTCAATTGCTGGGTTTTCATGTTTCTCTTCAATAACTAGTTCTGCAGGTGTCTCTTCAGTAATTGGTTCTTCTAGTTTCTCTTCAACTGCTAGTTCTTCGTGTGTTTCCTCTCCTGCTAACTCTTCAAGTTTCTGCTCAATCGTTGGTACTTCAGGTTTCTCCTTAATCGCTGGTACATCAGGTTTCTCTTCAACCACTGGTTCATCAGTTGTTTCCTCAATTGCTATTTTTTCTAGATTTTCCTCAACTGCTGGATGGTAAGCAACATTATTGTTGGTGTTGCATGGAATTTCACGGTCAGTCTTGTCGGTGGAGTCTACTACTTGCATATTCTGTAAGAAGAAATTAAAGTTTCACTTAGTCTTTCAATAGATAAGCAGATCTGAAAGTCTTGCACATATAAAACTATTAGGATGGACAAACTTTGTGACAGTGCTAGAGCCTCACCTTTTCTAGGAGAGTTACCCTTTCAAGTTTTTCATCGGCAATTGTTGGTTCTTCAAGTTTCTCTTCAACGGTTTGTTCTTCGGGTTTCTCCTCAACTGCTGGTTCTTTAGGTTTCTTCTCAATTATTGGTTCTTCACGTTTCTCCTCAATTGCTGGTTTTTCAGGTTTCTCTTCAACCGCTAATTCTTCAGGTTTCTCCTCAACTGCTGGTTCTTCAAGGTTTTCCTCAACTGCTACGTAATCAGCAACATCGTTGTTGGTATTGCATGGAATTTCACTGTCAGTCTTATCATTGAAATCTACAACTCTCATATTCTGTAAGAAGAATTAAAGTTTCACTTAGTCTTTTAATAGATAAGTACATGTGAATTGTTGCACATACAGAACTAATAAGATGGCAAAAATTTGTGACAGTGTTTGATGCTCACCTTTTCCAAAAGAGTTACCTTGTCAGATTTTTCCTCTTCAACTGGTTCTACAGGTTTCTCTGCTTGTTCTTTAGGTGTTATTTCCAGTGTTGGTTCTTCAGGTGTTTCTTCAATTATTGGTTTTCCAGGTTTCTCTTTAAGAGTTGGTTCTTCAAGTTTCTCCTCAACAATTGGTTCTTCAGGTTTCTCTTCCGTTGCTGATTTTGCAGGTTCCTCATTAACTGCTGGTTCTTCAGGATTTTCCCTAACCGCTGGTTCTTCAGGCTTCTCTTCCACTGATGGTTCTTCAGGTTTTACCTCAACCGCTGGTTCTTCAGTTTTTTTCATAAATTCTGATTCTTCAGATTTCACTTCAGTTGCCGGTTCTTCATATTTTTCCTCAACTACTGGTTCTTCAGTTTTTTCCTTAACTGCCGCATAGTCAGCAACATCATTGTTGTTATTGCAGGGAGTTGCATTGTCAGTCTTGTCCTTTGAGTCTGCAATTGGTAAATTCTGCAAGAAAAATTTAAAGTTTCACTTAGTCTTTCAGTGGATAAACAGATGTGAATTCATTGCATATATAGAGCTAATAGGATGGATAAACTCTGTGACACTGCTTGTTTCTTACCTTTTCCTGGAGAGTTACTGTTTCAAGTTTATCCTCTTCATTTTCTGGGTGTTCAGGTTTATCTTCAAGAACTAGTTCTTTAGGTATCTCTTCAACTGTTGGTTCTTTAAGTTTCTCTTCAAGTGCTAGTTCTTCAGTTGTTTCCTCCCCTGCTGGCTCTTTAGGTGATTCTTTAGCTGCTGGTTCTTCAGGTTTCTTTTCAGCCGCTGGTTGTTGTGATTTCTCCTTGACTAGTTCGTCAGATTTCTCCTCAATCATTGGTTCGTCAAGTTTCTCCTCAACCATTAGTTTTTCAGGTTTCTCAACCATTGTTACATCAGGTTTCTCTTCATCAACTGGTTCTTTAGGTTTTCCTTCAACTCCTGGTTCTCCAGGGTTTTCCTCAACTTCTGGAAAGTGGGTAGCATCTTTGTTGGTATTGCGTGGGCTGTCAGTCTTGTCATTCGAGCCTACAACTAGCATACTCTGCAAGAATTTTGAAGTTTCACTTAGTCTTTTAATAAGTAAGCAGATGTGAATCATCGCACATACACAACTACTAAGATGGATAAACCTTTTGATAATGCTTGATCCTCACCTTTTCTAGGAAAGTTACCCTTTCAGATTTCTCCGCTTCAATTATTGGTTCTTCTGGTTTCTCTTCAACTGTTAGTTCTTCAGGTTTCTCTTCAGCCGTTGGTTCTTTAGGTTTCTCCTCAACTACTGGTGCTTCAGGTTTCTTCTCAACTATTGGTTCATATTTCTCCTCAATTGTTGTTTTTTCGGGTTTCTCTTCAACTGCTAGTTCTTCAGGTTTCTCCTCAACTGTTGGTTTTTCATGCTTTTCTTCAACTGCTGGTTCTTCAAGGTTTTCCTCAACTGCTACATATTCAGCAACATCATTGTTGGTATTGCATGAAATTTCACGGTCAGTCTTGTCATTGAAATCTACAGCTGGCATATTCTGCAAGAAGAATTTAAAGTCTCATTTAGTCTTTCAATAGATAAGCAGATGTGAATCGTTGCACATATAGAAATAACAGGATGGATAAACTATGTGATAATGCTTGATACTCACCTCTTCCAAAAGAGTTACCTTTTCAGGTTTCTCCTCTTCAACTGCTGGTTCTTCTGGTTTCTCTTCAAATGCTAGTTCTTTAGGTGTTTCTTCCCATAATGGTTCTTCAGGTCTTTCTTCAATCAGTGATTTTTCAGGTTTCTCTTCAACAATTGGTTCTTCAGGTTTCTCTTCCATCGCTGATTTTTCAGGTTCCTCATTAACTGTTGGTTCTTCAGTTTTTTCTTCCACTGCTGCTCCTTCAGGTTGTACCTTAACCGCTGGTTCTTCAGGTTTCTCCATAACTGTTGATTCTTCAAATTTCTTTTCAATTGCAGGTTCTTCATGTTTTTCTTCAACTACTGGTTCTTCAGGTTTTTCCTCAACTGTTGCATAGTCAGCAATATCATTGTTGGTATCGCATGGAATTGCATTGTCGGTCTTGTCCTTTGAGTCTGCGATGGGCAAATTCTGCAAGAAAATTTAAATTTTCACTTAGTATTTCAATAGATAAACATATATGAATTCGTTGCACATATAGAGCTAATAGGATGGATAAACTTTGTGACACTGCTAAAGGAGAGTTACCGCTTCAGGTCTCTCCTCTTTATTTGCTGGTTTTGCAGTTTTTTCTTCAACAACTAGTTCTTCATCTGTGTGTTCATTCTTGAGTTCTTCAGGTTTCTCTTCAAGCGCTAGTTCTTCAGCTGTTTCCTCCCCTACTAGCACTTGTTTTTCTTTAGCTGCTGGTGCTTCAGGTTTCTCTTCAGCTGTTGGTTCTTCAGGTTTCTCCTCAACTGATTCTTCAAATTTCTCTTCAACTGTTGGTTCTTCAGGTTTCTCTTCAAGAACTAGTTTTTCAGGGTTTTCTTTAACTTCAGGTTCTTCAGGGTTTTCCTCAACTTCTGAAAAGTGAGCAGCATTATTGTTGGTAATGCTTGGAATCTTACTGTCAGTTTTGTCGTTCGAGACAACAACTGGAATACTCTGCAAGAAGAACTTTAAAGTCTTACTTAGTCTTTCATGAGGTAAGCATATGTAAATCGTATCGTATACACAACTAACAAGATGGATAAACTTTGTGACAATGCTTGATCCTCACCTTTTCCAGGAGAGTTACCCTTTCAGGTATCTCCTCTTCAATTGTTTGTTCTTCAGGATTCTCCTCAATTGTTGGTTCTTCAGGTTTCTTCTCAGATGCTGGTGTTTCACGTTTCTCCTCAATTGATGGTTTTTCATATTTCTCTTCAACAACTGGTTCTTCAGGTTTCTTCTCAACCGTTGGTTCTTCAGGTTTTTCTTCAACTACTGGTTCTTCAAGGTTTGCCTCAACTGATACATAGTCGGCAACATCATTGTTGGTATTGCATGGAATTTCACTGTCAGTCTTGTCATTGAAATCTACAACTGACATATTCTACAAGAAGAATTTAAAGTTTCACTTAATCTTTCAGTTGATAAGTAGATACGAATCTTTGCACATACAGAACTAATAGGATGGATAAACTTTGTGATAGTGCTTGATCCTCACCTTTTCCAAGATTGTTACCTTTTCAGATTTCTCCTCTTTAACCGCTGGTTTTTCAGATTTCTCCTCTTTAACTGCTGGTTTTTCAGGTATTTCTTCAACAGTTGGTTCTTCAGGTTTCTCTTCAAATTCTAGTTCTTTCGGTGTTTCTTCCCGTGTTGGTTCTTCAGCTTTTTCTTCAACTACTAGTTCTTTAGGTTTCTCTTCAGCCGCTGGTTTTTCATGTTTCTCCTCAACCTCTGGTTCTTCAAGTTTTTCTTCCACAGCTGGTTCAGTTTTTTCCTCAATCGCTGGTTCTTCATGTTTCTCCATAACTGCTGGTTCTCTAGGTTTCTCTTCAGCCGTTGGTTCTTCATATTTTTCTTCAACTGCTGGTTCTTCAGGTTTTTCCTCAACTGCTGGATGGTCAACAGCCTTATGATTGGTATTGCATGAAATTTCATTATTCGTCTTGTCGTTCGAGTCTACAACTGGCATATTCTGCAAGAAGAAGTTAAAGTCTCACTTAGTTTTTCAATAGATAAGCAGATGTGAATTCCTTGCACATATAGAACTAATAGGACGGATAAATTATGTAACAATGCTTGATCCTCACCTTTTCCAGGAGAGTTACCTCTTCCTTATTGTCATCCATGTTGCATTTTCCCTTCAAACCACCATGGATATCTTCTGAACTGGTGGCTGTATCAAGCTTATGGTCGGAAGTTGTCTCTGTAAGTTCCCCGAAAGATGAGTTTCCAATCTCGTCACCAGTGACATGCAAGAGTTCAGTGAGATTCTTTTCCACTTCATTTTCCAAAAAGATGTCATTTGACTTGTTATCTTTTGGAATTTCAGCAATTTCCTGCCCTTCAATTTCTGATGCTTCGTTATCTCTACTTTCTCTTTTTGAGCCTTCTGGCATGTCCAGCTGGTCAGTTTTCCTTTGCACATTTTCCTCGCACGCGACCTGTGAATCAACTTGGACATGGTTTTTTTCAGATTCATTTGCTTTACTTGCTCTGCAGTCAATTATAGCAGCATTCTCAAACATCTTGGTTTGGTTTTCTTCTTCATGCCGGCTCGTGTTGGCATCATTCTCTGAGACAGTTCTGATGACGTCTCTTAATGGTGCAGAATTGGTATCTTCTTTGGGGGCTATGTCCTCTCTTTCTTCTGTAAACGAAGATACCAATATGTCTGAGCTCTGAATATCATCAATGTCCTTAGATGTTGTATTTATTATTATTTCGTTAAGCTGATGTGCTTCTTGGTTTCCATTCTCAATTGGGTTATCCCCATGTTTCCTGCTCGTATCTGATTCAGCATCATCTAACCTGGTTTCTTCTACAACATTAACAAATGGGTTAACAAGCAGATTCCTAGCACCCTCTCCATCTCCTGTCTCTTTTTTCTCATCCTCTCCTGCTTGGCACTCTGTTTGGGGGGAGATGAAAATACTTCTATCATCATCGTAGTCATTCTCATCTTTGAGTGCTTTCTCATCCTTCGTGTCACCAGGTGATTTGATTGCTTCAGCGTTTTTCCCTTCTGTTCTTTCTAAATTGGATGACATAGTCTCTTTTTCTTCTTTTCCTTCAAAGATTGTTTCACATGAGTCTCTTCCCTTGTCCGTATCAGGTACATGCTCTGTGCTGTCATCTTCATGATAAACTTTTTCTTTTTCTGTTGTATCCTCTCGTAAATGTCCTATGGAACTCTCTTCATAGTTAAGCATGTGTACAATCTGACTTGAGATTGTCTTTGTCAAATCTCCGTTGGGTTTTTCTTGTGTCATGCATCCCTCATCCTTGTCCAAGCTAGTTGCTGATTCTTTTACATTTTGTGTGTATCCGTTTGAAGAAATATTTTCATTTGAGCTGATTTCTTCTTTTTGGTCTTCTGTTTTCTCCCCAAGGTGGAATGAAATCCCTGACATCTCTTCGCCTGACTTGTTTGGTGTATCGATTGACACATAGACTTCCATTGAACTGCTAATTTCTTCAACAGCGTTGGCAACTGAGGGTGATTCAAAAATATTTTCGCCCTCAGTTTTTCCGTTGTTACCGTGAATGGGATCCTTAACATTTTCAACCTCTGAAGTTCTTTCAACCTCAGTTATTGGATGGACTTTGTTGTCTGCCTCCATGATCAGTTTGTCTGATACTGCATATGCTTCACCTAGCAAATTCTCTTCTTTTTTCTGCATGAAGTAAAAATGGTTTTGCTTTATTGTAGCTAAATTAAAAAAGAAATGTGTTTATTTAATATTGACAGAGCAGCACTCAAACATGAACTTTGTCAGGATGACCCTAGCGTATTAAACTGCATATTGGAACTGCATATATTAGCTGGATTCCTGTTTAAACTGAAATTAGTTACTAACCCGGGCCTAGTGGTCAAAGCCCTATTGCTCTAGCCTTAAGTCCCAACGTATGACCTGCTCGCTAATCTTTTTTTGTCATATTTGAGAATTCCCATAGAAGTAGTCACTACTGCTACTCCCTTTATTAACCAATCAATATCCAACATGACCTATTTTCTCTTTGAATAATGTATCAGATATTTTTCTTTGATGAAGTGACTTCCATAGGAAACAGTAAAACAATAGGAAATGCATGAAGACTTCTGTATACGATATTTGAAGTTATCTTACTCCTAGTAAGCTTTGGAAGGTACGTGCGGTACTGTTTATTTCTTGCAAGTGATTTGGTAGGGTCTCCTAAAGAAAGATACTTTGTGGTTTTCAGTTGGCTTACTTACAGATGTGGCCTTGGAACAAGCTCCTTAACTTCTGAAATTGTACATACAAATTACTGGTAGGATCTCGTATTAATATTAGCTTGATCTGACAAAGAATTTTAGCTATCTTATTTGACTCAAAATTTTCATTGTGCATTGTCACCTATTGAGAATTTTAGAGGTCAGTGACAAGTACTCATGCTCGACCATATATCTCCAATGTTCTTATAAAGTTTCAAGAATAGGAGAAGACTGATTTGAAAAATGTTTTCATAATATCCTCCTGGTATGTACTGAAGTGTGCAGCTTTCTTTCCAGGATAAGAATTTTGTCTCACGCAATTAAAATGAGGAACGAGTTTTGGTTCTAAGCCCTTTTCCCTCCTAAAAGACCACACCTTAGACCATAAGAACCTTCTTTTTAAAATATATAGCAAATGGAAAAAGAAAATAGGTATCAATTCCGCCCTGTTTACATGTCAATGTGCATAACTTAAATCACTTGTGTGTATATTTCGAAGGTCAAGAGGATTCTCAAACCCAAAACTGGAGTTAATTCGTATTTTACCCTTTTTTTGATTTTAAGTATACTAAGGCCGGTTAGCTGTATTGAAGAACCCCTTTCTTCATCCTTTTAGTCACATCAAAACTCAGGGCATATTTTTCTCTCTAATTTGTTGCAAAACCACAGGTTTTGGGATTCGGATTCTCAACTAATATGGTTCCAAATGGTGTGACAGAGATAGAACTGAACCAAGTTTTCATGCATAGGTTTTTTATTTAATAGCACTTTTGGATGAATAACTTTTGTCCTTTGGAGAGAGTCAAGTTTTTCAATACTATTTATTTAAGAAGAGCTTTTTTTTGTATCAGATTGCATTGATTCATTTCCGTGCTAATTCGAAGATTTTGAATGTTATTCTTTTATGAATAATTATGGTCTTTTGGGGAGAGTCAGGTTTTTCAGTACTAATTTATTTAACAAAATCTTGTTGAGCATAAAAAATTGCATTGTGTTGTTTCTGCGATAATTCTTTTAGAGGATCATATTACCTTCATATACATATCTAGAACCAAAGCCTTTGTTGCCTAACAAGTGAATCATAACTGAACTGTGGAGTGTATCAAGAATGAATCTCATGTATTTCGCGAACCTTTACATGAACATACAGCTTGGTCAGGATGCTCTTGGTTTCTAACTCCTAAGTCCCACATTTAAGTTGTGAGTTCTATTGCAAAAGAAACAATTCGAGCAGTTGAATATCTACTAATTTGTAGACATAATCAACATACAGTTGCTGGAAGCATGAAATCTCTACTAGGTGATAGGGAAAACTATAAAACATACTTTCTTTTGTATTCAGGCTGCTAGACAATAATTATACATGAAGATGGATACCCTTAATTCGGGTTCTTTAGTGACAAACTTTGAACTTTGAAGCGAATGGTTAGTGCTCTAGTGAATAGAATACTTCATACAAGATCTATAGTTGATCAATAGGATACCTACTACCCTCTATTTATACTTCTTAGGGACTTCGTAATCCTGGAAATCCTTATGGAACACCTTATGGAACAAACGTAAATGTTCCTCTTTCAAATTTTTTACACTTACGTTAAGTTTGTGAAAGCAAGCATGACTACTGCAATATGTTGTAGGAGAATTGGAAACAGTTGCAGCTACATGAGAATGATAACCACACAGCACGATGAAATGGCACGCTCGCATAAAGTAAATCTGGTTGACAAGTGAGTTAACTTACACTTTTGTTCTGTAGAGTGTCAGCTTCGTCTTCCATTCCTTATGCAGCTGATCACGGAGTTGTAGTATTAAGCTTTCTTTTCCCCTCCTTAAAGACTACAAAAGAGTGTTTTGTTTAATTAAACTGGATTGGAAATTCTCATTGCTATAAGTAGACATTCTCGCAATATGTTTATGTAGGATTATAATAGTTATATAATCATCAATTGATGACCTTGTTGTTAAAGTAGACAGAAAATGACAAAATACCACTTGTTAATCCTACTAATATTGTGAGTTGGACATAGATGGGTGGTCCTTTTGAATGATGATTAGTCACATGCCCCTCTAGTATAGCTTTAGTCATCAAACAGTCAGATATATAATTGTTTCGCAATATAACTGTTAAAGGATTATGCAGTTGACAAGGAGAAACTGCCAGGAGCACATTATTATTTACTTTGTCACAAGTCTGGTTATAAATTCCTTTATAGTACATGTTATTTAAAAGAGAGTAATGCCTTCATAACTTTCCTTAGATAGGGGGTCTGCTGTCAGATTGCCACATTTCACAATGGCTTGAATCTATTTTCCTAAAAATGTGTTCGTTTGAATTAGTTGATCTTGGAAAAGTGTAGCTTGAATGTTGATGCTTTTGACAATATCTTAAAATTCCCCTACAAATTACTTGATTTTGGAAAAACTAAAGTAGCAACTTTACTTTAAAAAGATCCTAAAAGCCTTTTGACCATTATTTGAGCCGAGGTTACATTGGACTAAGATTTAGCTTAAATGGAGTGGCATGAACAGTGAGGATTTATATAGTCAATCTCAATTTGCTTGGAATTGAGTTGTAGTTGTTGTGTTTGAGCCGAGAAGGCGAGAACTGTGATGTATCAAGTGAGTCCTCTGTCCTCGAACATCATGACAAATTTCTCAATCAGATGCTGAATGGAAAAGGTAAGTGATACAGGGAAAGAGGAGTAAAAGGAAAAGAAAAAAAAAAGACAAAAAGGAACTAAGTAATAAAAGGGCATAATCATCTTTGCCCGTAAAAGATGTCAACTAAGGTAAAAAGGCAAAACTTTGCTGATTTTACTCCTGGTCTCAAGGTAAGGGAAATCCTTTGGAATGCGAAACTCGATGAATAATGGGTAAATACCATGTTTTTGTCTGTGATAGGATTCTTTTTAAAATTTTTTTTTTTAAAATTCTCTCAATTTAGGAGAATTTAGGAGGATCTATAGTGTTTCCACATTTCTCCTCCGGCGTGACTCGAACTCAGGACCTAACGGTCGTGGATGAAGGTATTTTACCTACTGAGCAAGCCTCATTTGTCCTGTGATAGGATTCAAACCCGTAATATGCGTCTACGTTATGCTTGTGCTCTCATCACTATATCAAAGCCGGGGGCCACACCTCCAAATTCTTCTTAAAATTTGAAGAATTTTTTCTATTCTTATTACTTCATAAACATAATATAATCAAAAGGACAGATTGATGAGGTGTACTAATAGGAAAGTCCCATGTTCCATGTCACTCATCGACGTGGAAAAATTATTTTATCGTACATATTACTATTACATAAATCGAGAATAATTATTGATAAACTTTAAAAAATATGACTAGGATCAATGAATTGGAACGGGATGCATCATGCATGTGTAGAGCTGGTGCAAAATTGCAAAAGTAATTGGTTTTAAACAACGAACAGTCCCAATCAAACCGATCAAAAACAAAATAGATGGTTTGTCTTTTTTCGCCGCCCCTTTAGGTAGATAAAGTAAGCAAATAGCAATATTTCAGCTGTTTGTGTTTTATTCTTTTTTCTTTTTCCCTTCTTCCTTAAAAATGCAATAATGCATAGAAGAACAAAAGAAAAAGTGAAATAGACATTTCACCACTTTGATGATTCAAAGATCGAATAAGCACACATCATATTGTATTGAGTTTAATTTTATATACATATGGTATACAAAAATATTTACATAATTGGATCAGTTATAAGACAATTTCATGAAAATGATACGTATTAATTGATAACTTAATAAAAATAGTAACTGACAATAGGTTGAGCTCTACTAATTGACTAAATTTTTTTTACTCCATCAATGGAGGTGGGAACAAAATTTGAAGTTTATGATTTTTGAACTTTCTATCAAATTTATAGCTTGTCTTAATTATTGGCAATTAAATCTCTACTCATATTTGAAGTAATTAGTGCAATACATTTTGGTAGTGCACGGCTCCTAACTTGTTGAGTGCTACAATTAACTGATTTAGGTAGTGATGTCTTATTGATATTATTTTCTGACGTTACGGAATTTCTGACTAGGAGGATTTGGATAGCACACCAAAGGTGACATTCGATTGATATTACACTCACTAGTCACTATTAGTAATAGTTTAAGTGAATTTACAGTCATTCATCAAATATCTACCGTAAGCAAATGTGGATGCCTCCTAATTTTACCTTCTTTCCAAGTTCCAACTATCTAATTTTATTATACTGGGATTTGAATTCTGCGTTGCTTAAATGCATATCCCTAACACACTACAATATTTTTATGCACTCTATCTCTTCTCCATTATTAGCGGGCCACCCCTTATTGCAAACATACTTGAGTTAGATTTTAACGTCAATCCAATAAATACATGATACGTACATGTTTATATAGTTATCGTTTGATATATATATATATATATATATATATATATATATATATATATTATATTTA
>MU724931.1:55823-70015 GCA_026770625.1 Nicotiana glauca
AGAGTTTTGTTCTTTTACTTTGGTGTATTTTTTCATTGCAATTACATGGCCTTTTATAGGCATAAAAAGTAAAGATGATTGACATAAAATAGGAAATTTAATCTTTCAACTATTCACAAAATGGGCATCCAATGTAGCATCCAATGTAGCATCCAATGTAGTATCCAATGTACAAATTATTCATAACAAGTTCCAACTTATATGACACAATTGTTTAGCAATTTGTATGACAGTATTCTTCTGTTCTTTCAAATTTTATCCACCGAAAAATGTCCTATTTAGGCCATCTCCAAGATTGCACTAAATTTTGCAAAATTTAATTTTTTTTGTTCCAATAGAACACCAAATCTTGCACCATTATAGTGTATAAATAGTGTTGCACCTAATTATCACACCAAATTTAATTTATTATTATTTTATTCATCTACTTATTTTTTAAACTTTTAATTTATCATATATTGTGTATATAATTAATTTTTATATTAAGATCTTTATAATTTTAGTGTTATATCCTTTTTTTTTGATATATTAATTTTTGTATATATTATATTTCTATAAAATTATAAGTTAATTTTATTACTATTATAATTGTATAAAAAAAAATATAATTATTATTTAATAAATAATTATATAAGTGATAAATGTAATTATATATAATGAAAATAAAAAAAAATAGTATTTGTTTGAAAGAAATAAAATTAAAATTTAAATAAAAAATAATAATATAATATAAAAGAGAAAGAAAAAAATATTTTTTTTAATATAAAAAATAATATAATGATTGGAGTAAATTTGATGTTACTTTATTTTGGTGTCAAATTTGGAGGGTTTGGAGATGCGTTGGACTTTCAATGTGCAGTTTCACGTGGCCCCACTGCACCTGAAACCTGTATTTTGCAAACGCAATTCTTCCGGTAATTAAAAGACAAAATAGTACTGTACTGTGAGAATCCTATGTGGGGTTTAAATTATTGGAACCTATTCGAATTCATTGCTTTTCATACCACTGGATTTACCAAAAAAAAAAAACATAGGCAAAACTAGGATATGAAATTTATTGGTTCATAATTATAATAATATTAAGCCGTTGGGTACTACATTAATAACTTGTGTATAATCTAATGGATATTAAGGCAAATACAAGATTTGAATTAAAATTATTGGATTTGGTCGAACCCGTAATTAAAAGGCTAGCTCCGTCCCTGTAAAGAAAGCTTGCCTTCAGTTTGATTATTTGGTAGTGTTACTGTTACACCTTTACAATAACAAACCTAGGTATTCCAACGGTGTGAGATATGGAGAAGATAGTGTGTGCAAATTTTATCTTTATTTTATAAAGATAGAAAAGTTATTTACACTAATAAAAATATGTAAAGCATGTTAAGAAAATCATTTCTCAATAGTTTTGAAAAAGAAAAGCAACAGTGAAAAAGTCATATTAAGACTAATAAAAATAAGAACAACAATAACAGCAAAATAGTAAAGCAATAAGACAACTGAAGCAAGGGTAACAACAGGCGTTCGTAATAGAAATTGAACAGATACGATGTCTCAAATTCAATTACCTACAAATTTTCTACTCTCATCTTTGATCTCCAAATCCAAATGATGTTGTACCTCTAAAATATAGTACTAATTATTTAAAGTGCTTTATAGGATAAGCTTTGTAGTAGAGTAATTTAATTCAAAAAGCCCACCAAATTGAAATAAATTTTAAAAGAGAGCTTTCTAGGGATCAGCATAGTTTAACAAAAAATAGCCATACTTTTTCCGGTTCATAATAAGTGTCTAATTTATTTTTTTATTTTGATTCAAAATAAGTGTCCAATTATATAATTAAAAAAAAATTCAATTTCTTGTTACAAAAAATTCCTATATACATATCCCTAAAAAATTTTCTTACTCCTCATATTAAATTTTTAATTAGGGGTAGTTTAGTTATACTAGGTATTTTTATATAGAATTTAATATTTTTTAATAGACGTGCTAAAAACAAATTAGACACTTATTGTGAATCCGAGGGAATAGCAATTTGCAACAGTAACAAAAGTTATTACCGAAAAAAAAACAGTAACAAAAGTTGGAACGTCACCTTTGTCAGATATATCCTTGTTTAATTAATGTTTGGATATACCTAATATAAAGTTCCATTAATTAAAAAAGCAGAGTTGAATTCAGTACTTGCGACGATGATTTTAGTTTCATTGGATTCTTTAGAAATGACCTTTTGGATAAGTGCCAATCTATTCAACATTGTTACCTTCTGGAAGCACAGATGCAGCCGATTGTATAATACAAAATTTACACTTTTACTGTAATTTAAAGTGTTATAAAATATGACCGACATTACTCTTAATGACTTGTAATTACCTCTAAAATAAGAAAAATTCTAAATTGTCAGTGTATAAATTTAACAGTTGAACTCTTTAAACAAATAGATGGAATTATTATCAAGCTTATTACCAGTTCAATCTCTGTAAAGACACGAAAAAGAGTAAAAGTTAAAAGTTCAAATGGTGAATTTAAACTAAGGATTCTGGTTTTGATATATATATATATATATATATATATATGACTTAATCTCCAATTCTCCATAGGACCATAGCATGCATCTTAAATTTACATTTACCGGGCATTTACACCAAATCATATCAATATAGCATGATTAAGTGAATTAGTGATATAAAAATACATATTAATTAATCATGATTTACACAAAACACGTTTATTTGCAAACGTGTGTCAACATCCAAAATAAACATTAAATGCCGACAAATTTTTACCATTTGCTTTTCGTTCTAATTTGTAAAAGTTTATATGTTATAATAGGGCCTTTGGAATTAGTCAGATTAGTGCGGTGAATTTCGTGTGAAATTCTAAGTGGGAAACAAGAATGAAACGTGAGAGTTTCAAAGTATTTCAAGAGGGACTAAGGTTAGGCTTGGGCAGGTCTTAGTGTTAGCCAAAAATAACTTGTGTTCTTTGTCAAAAGTGGGTTGTGAACGACTTGTGTTCATAGCAAAAGTGAAGGGTCCTTTGTATGTTTTCAAAATTAATACAAGGGTCGGGATTTTTTCATATTTGCTTGTGTTCTTATTGAATTGCTGCCAAAAATTCGTTAAGGCCAAACTTGCTGAAATTTGGCTAAGTGTTAGGAAAGGTTGAGTCAAGTGCGTGACTTGACTGTCATGCGGGTGTGACTTTGACAGACCAAAAACACCCCGTGACAACTGGTATCAGAGCGGAGCAGGTTCGTGGCAGTGGCAAGACGACCAATGGCAGTTTTCGTGGTGCTATTTGAGAACATGGCTGGTGGCGCAAATGCTGAACTGCGTCAAAGGATGGAGCAGTTGGAAGCACTCGTTGGGCAAGTTCTGGAAATAGATGGTGATTCTTCTATTCTTGCGAGAATGACACGTTTGGAGGCAGGTTATGCGGCGAGACAGGAAACTATGCTGGAAGAAATGGCCTTGGTACGCAAAGAGAAGGAAGAACTATGAGAGGAAGTGGTTCAACTTCGAAGGACATTAAAAACTGCTGCCCCTAGAATCGATGAACACACAAAATTGAGGATTCCGGAATCAAAGGCATATGGGAGTGCAAGAAGTGCCAAAGAACTGGAAAATTTCTCGTGAGCTATGGAGCAGTATTTCCAGGTTGCTCGTGTGCCAGATGATGAAAAGGTGACGATCAGACCAATGTATTTGACTAATGATGCAAAAGTATAGTGGCGTACACAGGTAATAGAAATGGAGTGCTGGACTACCCAAGATTGAAACTTGGGAGATGCTGAAGAAGGAATTAAAATCCCAATTCCTTCCAACTACCTCGTCATGGGTTGCACGAGATGGACTGCGCCACTTGAAACAAAGTGGCATGGTGAGGCAATATGCCAAGGAATTTTCGTCCTTGATGCTGAATGTAAGTAATATGGCAGAGGAAGACAAGCTGCATTACTTCATGAGTGGATTGAAGGGCTGGGCGCAATTGGAGTTAAAAAGGCAGAATGTTCAAAGCCTCTCTACTGCCATTGAAACGCAATTGGACTATGTCGCTTGAAACAAAGTGGCACGGTGAACCACCCACACCCTTTGAAATCGACGTCCTCGTAGAGCCAACTCAATTAATCAGCCCAAGGGATTGTTGACATACAATGCCCTTGTTGCTCTATTCATATCTGCCACAATGGCATTTGCTTCCGCCACTTGCTTCTGTTTTTCTGCAGCCAGCATAGCATTCTCTCTAGCGTGCACCGGACAGTCCTTCTTCAAGTGCGGTCCACCACACGTAAAGCAGCCTTTGAACTTGCCACTCTTTTCCTTGCCGTTGTGATTCTCATGTCTCACATTCTTGGTGAGTCCCTCATCTTCGGCAGCTTCGCCCTTCCCGTTTTTCTTCCATTTCCTTGCCTTGTCTTTCCTTTCGTCGGACTTTGAATACAAAGTTTCAGTAGGATCATCACCTATGTTTAAGTCAACCAACACATATGCCGTTGCAATGGCAGTAGAGAGGCTTTGAACATTCTGCCTTCTCAACTCCAATTGCGCCCAGCCCTTCAATCCACGCATGAAGTAATGCAACTTGTCTTCCTCTGCCATATTACTTACATTCAATATCAAGGACGAACATTCCTTGACATACTTTCTCACCGTGCCACTTTGTTTCAAGCGACGCTAGTCCATCTCGTGCAACCCATGACGAGTTAGTTGGAAGAAATTGGGATTTTAATTCCTTCTTCAGCATCTCCTAAGTTTCAATCTTGGGCAGTCCAACACTTTCCACTTCTACTACCCGTGTACGCCACCACAGTTTTGCATCATCAGTCAAATACATTGGTGTGATCGTCACCTTTTCATTATCCGCCACACGAGCAGCCTGGAAATATTGCTCCATATCCCACAAGAAATTTTCCAGTTCTTTGACCTTCTTGCACCCCCATATGCCTTTGGATCCGAAATCCTCAATTTTGTGCGTTATCACTTCTAGAGGCAGTAGTATGCCCTTCGAAGTTGAACCACTTCCTCGTGTAGTACTTCCTTCTCTTTGCGTACCAAGGCTATTTCTGCCAGCATAGTTTCATGCCTCGCCGCATAATCTGCCTCCAAACGTGCCATTCTCGCAAGAACAGAAGAATCACAATCTATTTCTAAAATCTGCCCAACGAGTGCTTCCAACTGCTCCACCCTTTGACGCAGTTCACATTTTTGCCACCAGCCATGTTCTCAAATAGCACCACAAAATCTGCCACCAGTCGTCTTACCACTGTCACGAACCTGCTCCACTCTGATACCAGTTCTTAGGACCTGATTCTTTGTCATCGGACGTAGCATGACTGTGGCGTGATGGCCTTGTCATTGGCCTATGTGCAGGCAAAACGATCACGCGGGCGATGGACAAGACATTGTCATTGAGGGCTGTTATGGGCAAGTATTGGCCAAGGCCTTGGAACAGGCAAGGCGCGTTTGGCAAAGGCTTGACAAGGTAGTATGGGCAATGTTGGGGCGGCATGGCACGACATTCATGCCAAAATTAGTGGAACGAGCACTTTGGGTTGTGGCAGCAACAAATGTGGGCTAAGCTAGAATCCGGATGTGTGGATGATAGCAAAGGCTTTCAATAGCTAAGGCAAGGCTATGTGAAGGAAAATACAAGCAATGGCACGAGGGAAACAAAGGTTGACATGGGCAAGGCAAAAACTAGGCCAAGGCAGAGTGCGGGCGGCAGCGGCGTTGGGCGTGTGCGGCAAAATCATGGCAACAGGTTGCAGGCAAGACATTGGTGCGGAACAATGTCAAATTGAGCTAAGGCTTGGCACAAAGCACGCCTTGGTCGTGAAGCATAGCTGACCAAGTTAAATGGCATATGCCAAAGTAGTTGTCGGTTGATGTTTCATAACCACTTGTACGCATAACTTCCCATGACTGATTATGCTTGTATCCATTGTCCCATTTCATGTAACAAGGACTAAGTAGTTGGGGATGTCAACAACAAGTTAGGAACTGATTTAGCCTTAGCACGACAAGTGCAAAAGCTATAGACAACAAGTGTCCATGTGCTGTCAAGTCCTAAGGTCTATCTATATGTTATAAATAGGGCCTTTAGTCTTAGTCAGATTAGTGTGGGGAATTTCGTGTGAAATTTTAAGTGGGAAACAAGAGTGAAATATGAGGATTTCAAAAGGGACAAAGCCTAGGCTTGGGCAGGTCTTAGTGTTGGCCAAGAACGACTTGTGTTCTTTGTCAAAAGTGGGTTGTGAACGACTTGTGTTCATAGCAAAGTGAGGGGTCCTTGGAATTTTCTCGTATTTGCTTATGTTCTTACTAATTTGCTGCCTAAAAATTCGTTAAAGCCAAACTTGCTGAAATTTGGCTAAGTGTTTAGGAAAGGCTGAGCCAAGTGCGTGACTTGACTGTCGCGCGGGTGTGATTTGGACTGACCAAAAACACCCCCGTGACTCAACACTTAGCCAAATTTTAGCAAGTTTTTGGTCTGATTAGTTGTGTAGTGACAGGTGCGTTTTTGGTCAGTCCAAAGTCACACCCGCGCGTCAATTAAGTCACGCACTTGATTCAGCCTTTCCTAACACTTACCCAAATTTTAGCAAGTTTGGCCTTAACAAATTTTTGGCAGCAATTCAATACGAACACAAGCAAATACGAGAAAATCCCAACCCTTGTAGTAATTTCAAAAACATACAAAGGACCCCTCACTTTGCTATGAACACAAGTCGTTCACAACCCACTTTTGACAAAAAACACAAATCGTTCTTGGCCAACACTAAGACCTGCCCAAGCTTAGCCTTAGTCCCTCTTGAAACACTTTGAAACCCTCCTATTTATAACATATAGGCAGCCCTTAGGACTTGACAACACATGGACACTTGTCGTCTACAACTAAATCTCTTCTTAACATGTAATTGACATCCCCAACTACTTCGGACATGATATACACGAAATGGGATAATGGATACAAGCATAATCAGTCATGGAAAGTTATGGGTACAAGTGGTTAAGAAACTATAACCGCCAACTACTTTGGCATGTGCCTTCCATGTGCCATTTGACTTGGTTAGCTATGCTTCACGCCCAAGGCTTGCTTCGTTCCAAGCCTTAGCTCAATTTGACAATGCTCCGCACCAATGTCTTGCCCGCAACCTGCTGCCATGATTTTGCCGCACACGCCAACGCCGTTGCCGCCTGCACATTGCCTTGGCCTAGTTTCTGCCTTACTCATGTCAACCTTTGTTTCCTCGTGCCAGTGCTTGTATTCCCCTTCACATAGCCTTGCCTTAGCTATTGAAAGCCTTTGCCATCATTCCGCACATCCGCATTTTAGCTTAGCCCATATTTGTTGCTGAACCCAAAGTGCCCGTTCCACTGATTTTTGCGTGCATGCCGTGCCACACCGCCCCAACATTGCCCACACTACCTTGTCAAGCCTCTGCCAAGCACACCATGCCTGTCCCAAGGCCCTAGCCAATACTTGCCCACAACAGTCCTCAATGACTATGTCTTGTCCGTCGCTCGCATGATCGTTTCGCCCACACATATGCCAATGACAAAACCATTACGCCCCAATCCTTATATGGAATTTTTTGCAGAAAATACTTTAATTTGGTGGACTAGTCAAATTGAGATAAATCAGATTACGTCTTAAGTATACGCTTCTCTTGTTTTCCCTGCTCAATTACACACAATGCAGCTTGGAAAAATAATATTGCATAACTGGTGTAAAAATAATAGCTAGAAAATGTACAAAATTTGTATATTTTGTGTATATATACATTTTATATATTTTATACAAAAATTATACAAATTTTATATACTTTTTCAGCTACCAAATATAAATAGTTTTTGGTGCGGATTAAAAGCGATAATACCCCGTGAACGAAATTGGAGAAACTCAATTGATTAAACCCGAGACTTATTACTATGACTATTTACATTTGTGTGTTATTCCATGTACTTTCAAAAAGGCATATTTATATGGGCCAAGTCCAACCTTTTACTAGCAGATAATATACAATGGAATCTAATATAGAAACTGTGAAAATAATAACTTAAAACCAGCCATTGATACTCCAAATAATTTTGACAAAATGGCTGCCACGGTTATCCATCTTCATATAGTTAAAAAATGGCTGCATTTCAAAGAACAAGACTGCATTTAGATTTGTTAGAAAAATAATTAAAGAAAAGTCAGTCTATGTTAAAGGCCACAAATAATAAGAGCTTATTAAAGAAATAATCAAAAAAGTTGACTCCTGCAATGATGCAAAGTGCACATTAAATTTAACTACTACATTTTACAGAAGGAAACTCACAATCAGATATGTCGGAAAAGCAATATATACATGCATTAACCGAGGCGGATCCAGGATTTGAGGCTTATGGGTTCCTACCGTAATTTCAAGTTAATATGCAATAATAACTGGGTTCACAGTTAGATATTTACAAATATATAGTGAATTTCTTAATATAAATATTGGGTTTACGCAAGAGTTACTGGGTTCCCGAAAACCCGTATTCAATGCTCTAGGTCCGCCCATGCATGCATACATATACGTGTGTGTGCGCGCGCGCGCGATTTGAGGCGCAATAAGGCATATTATCCTCTTCATTGACAGATCAAAGAATTAACTATTAAGAAGACTGCATCTTTGATTTCTTTAAACAGTAGAAATACTGCAGTAAAAAATAGGACTAAAATCTTACCTCTATATATAGATCTACACAATAAACTCAGCTTGAAAATTGTTCCTTCAGTTTGAAAGTAACTTTCAAAGTTATATCACCATAAGGTTCATTTTGTTTCGCATCGACAAGTCCACAATTCTCCAACACCTAGAATCAATTTCCAGAAAGAAGGCAATAAGTAAAATACACGAACAAACCCAGTGAAATCCCATGAGTGGGGTCTAGGGAGGGTGAACTTTACGCAGACTTTACCCCTACCTAACGAAGGTAGAGGTTGTTTCCTAAAGATCCCCGGCTCAAAAGAAGTGAAAATGAAGCAATAAACAGACAATAGCAACATCCAAGTAAGTACACATGGGCACAAATGAAGATACGTGCAACAACATATATCTAAGAATATGACACTATATCAATAGATTCAGTCTAAATGGAAATAATGACACAATATGAAATAGCAAGGGGCTAGGCGTAGAAAGATACAAGACTAGGACTAATACTATTAAGATGCTTAGACGAAACTCTAGACTGCCTGTCAACCCACAATCCTAATCCTCGACCTCTACACCCTCCTATCGAGGGTCATGTCCTCGGTAAGTTGAAGTAGCAAGGCAATAATTAAAATATCTTTTGAAATAATTCCTCAAACAACAGATAGAAATTATGCTAAATATGATCATTGATTAAGCAAAAGATGAATATAATATATGCAACTAAACAGCAACAAAGTATATATATATATACACCTTTTTCTTGACTCAATCAAACACCCAGTTAAAAATGATATTAGTAGTGTAAGAGCAATTAAGACTTACCAGAGTCTCAAAAAACATTCGGGCACATATTTTCCTGTTTTTGCCTTCTAGAATTGTATTTAAGCTGAGATCTCCAGACTCTTCTGTGATGGAGGTTACCGGCGACTTCCCTTGCATAAATTGAGCCACAGCTCTACAAACATACTATTAAAAGAATATCCGGCAACGTTAACCAATATTATGAATTTTTTTTTTACCATGTGTTACCTTGTTCTAGCAGATAATGTTTCAAACTCTGGTGTTCCCCCTTGCTTACTTGATAAATAACTAACTTCAGGAGTTCCTGGAAATCCAGATTTTAGTATATCTAGGTATACAAGCTTCAGGCACATGTTACATCAACAAAACCGAGAAATTTATGATGCTACAGGCATAACACATAAAACTGAACCAACATTTTCCAAATTACAGCCAATCCTTAAGCTTAAAAAGGAAAAAGAAAAATAGAGGTTCTTAGCTCACCAATGGGAGTCCTGTCATCTTGGTCCAGAAAACTCAGATCCTGCACCAGCATTTATCGATTTATCAGGTCAAAAACAGGTCTGAACGAAGTATAATAGTCATTTTGGCTTAACAAGATTTGGCCATAGAAATGCATGTAGTAGTCAAGCCTTAAATGAGAATGGCTACTAGATCATTGAAATATGAACCATAAATTTTCACTCCATCGATAGTAGAACTCTTTCCTTACAAATACTAGCCTAAAATAGAACAATAAAAGTCTTCAGCAATAAATAAACAATGAAAGTCTGGAGCTAATGAGATTACTGTAGATGATATTAATTTGCTGAAACTGTTATCTAGATATTTAGAAAATTAGATTCATACTTCATATTTAATGGGGAAGCAAGCATGATCGAACATACCCCAGCAGAATTATCAAACTCGGGAATATCAGACAGAATGGTATTCTCCACATCTAGTCCCTCTCCGTACCATGTTGAAGGGGTCTCCATATCGGAACCAACATGCCCGGTACATGCTGCTGGGTCGGGCGTGGACACTTGTGGAGAGGAAATGAATTTATTTGGTGGAGGTAAAATTTCAGACGACAAATTGGTGCATGCAAATTCTTGATTATCACGTAGTCCTTCAATTTCAATCCCAAGATCATTCCCAGGTGGAGGGGAACGGTTACCACTAGGTTCTACGCGATCCTCTAGTGAGGAAGCCATCTTGAGTTTTGCTGAAATGAAGTCTTCCTTGTAGATGTTGCAGAGATCATTATGTACTCCTACAAATTTACAACAGCTGAGTTTCCGGTGAAGATAATTCAGACTCATACATATTGTAGATAAAAAGCTCTATGTGATATGCACCCACCGGTTATTAAAGGCCCAAATAACATTCCATCTTTTCTACATCTCTTGTTTAGTTTCCATATGTCCAAAGAAGACAAAGGAGCATTCTTTCTCCGGCGTTTCAATGCATTGGTATCATTTAGTAGCCTTCCAATTTCACTGTAGTGTTGAACATGATACACATTGTCAGAAAGACTAATGGTTTGAAGATAAATCTATTTATTAATCAGATGATAATACATAAACATGCTCATTCGTCAATACTATATCATCCTCATCAATGAGTAGCTTTCGCTTTCTTCTCCTTGCTTTTGGTTCCTCAGGAGGTGGTGTTGATCGAAGTACTAAACCAGGTGACTGATGCCCTGAATATCCATGAAAACGTTGAGTTATGCATTAGAGTATATATCTAATTTGAGTTTTAAGAATAAGACCCTTTCACCCACCAAAAGATATCCGTGGATTAGTGAATTCTTGAACCTCTGCTGAAGTAGCAGAAGGCGGTTCGTCTCGTTCGACCATCTCTTCCACGACTGGGCCTGTACTTTCCTTGTCTTTCATGATCTGTTCCTCCAGAATTTTATCTGGTTCCATTACATCATTCCATTGATCTGGCCATAAGGGAACATTCTCAGAACCATGATCATAGACAGCATCACGCATGATTTCAATTTCTGGAATATCTTGAGGAATGTCATCGCAAACAGTTCCTCCATTTCGTGCTGCCTGGTTCTTAAGGGGAGAATTTTGAGATTGAGCAGGAGTTCCATCTAGGTTTGATGGATCTATACTGCAGCATCAAAGAAAAACATATATTCAAAACTTGGCAATAAATGAAACAATCTACATCTATAGTCAATTATATCCTTACTCTGTCTCCATAGGCATGGCATCTAATCCAGAAACTTCACCCGATTTTGACAAACAATTCCCTACGTCCTGTAAAAAACGAACTCTTAATCAAAATGATGTTATCGAGGTAAGTGAATAAATCTTAAATTCCCTGCAAACATGAAGCAAAAGATAAACCCACCTCATCAATGAAAATAGCTACATACTGATCTCCACGCATTAGTATTTGATCTACGTGACAAAGAATTTCTTTATTTAGAATATCAACACTAATGAAAATGAAACAGAAAAAGGTGTTATTAAAACAGGAAATAAAGTAAACAACAAAATACATACCTTCCAAAGTTGTCTCTTCGTAACTTTTAAGATGAGTATCTCCAAACCTGGAAATCAAAATGCATGTGTGACTTCCTACAGACACTAGACGACTAAAACTAAAAAAGTAACTTATATGCAAGGTTACCTATTCAGGTCAAGATCATCATCAAAAACGACAGCATCAAGTTCAAATGTTTCTGGCAAAGTGATGGAGTGGTATGGTGCATGAAGAGCATCTTCCGCTAGATTGAGATTTGTAGACAAAAAGGCCTTACTTATTCCCGCTGCTAAGGTTCTACAGTCTTGGAGAAAGTATTCGACTTGCTTTGAGTATATCCGAACAACTCCAAGTAGAAGCTGGGTGCAAGGGGTACGTCCGGAAACATGATGAACTCTAGAAATGAATTTTAAACAAGTAGCATCAGTATAACTGAGCAAACTCATAAAAACCTATAATAAGCATATCAAAACTACTGTTATATATTTATGTAGAGCAACTTAAGTCAAAATGTTATACAGTCTTTCTTGTCTTTTGTTTGAAATCATGCTTTGATCACAAGATTCACAAACAGCAAACTATGAGTGGAATAAAAGCTTTCTATAAGATATCAGCAACGAAAAGTGATGGCACATTCGGAGAATATCAACTCTAGTAAATGATAAAGAACAACAACAACAACAGCAACAACCACCCAGTATAATCCCACTTAGTGAGGTCTGGGAAGGGTAGTGTGTACGCAGACCTTACCCCTACCCTGGGGTAGGGAGGTTGTTTCCAAATAGACCCCCGACATCTTTTCCTCCAAGAACTTCCCACCTTGCTCTTGGGGAGACTCGAACTCACAACCTCTAGGTTGGAAGTGGAGGTTGCTTACCATCAGAGCAACCCCTCTTGTCTATGAACATAATAACTTATTACGATGAGTCTATAAATGCATAGCAATCAAGATATTAAGAGAGCATCAAGAACTAATGAATGAAAACAAAGTGCACTTGGCATGAAGCCCATATACCAGAGAAATTAAAGAAACATTTGAACCATTAAAAGTTTAAGCATACATATGTGCATGATTAGTCTCTCAACCACCTTCGTCTTCAATTATTAAACTACAGTAAATAAATCGACCTCCTTCGTGGTCGATCACTAAGAAGCTCGGACTCGGGTGCGGGCATCCGATAAGGGCACGGATCCGAGTGTTGGATTCGACAAAATCTAAATTTTAAGATTCGGGGGTGCAGATCTAGGTATGGATACGGGTGCGGGGATTCGACAGAAAAAATTCAAAATTATAAAAAACAGAGCTATAAAGAGAAAAAGAAAGCCATTCAAGACCTTCCACCAACTCTCCATCTATATCGCTGCTACTGTCTACCAAAAGTCCGAACTCAGAACACGACCCCTTGACTTCTTAGTTTTTCTGAAACAAAAAGTAGCAAATATGAAACAAAAGTACTATAATATTTAAGGTATGCTCTTTCCCATGTCTTAAATCTGTTTTATTTTAAAATTTGAGAAATCAAAATCTCAATTTCCCCCTAAATTTGTCGATGGACTCATGTCAAAGTATCCAAAGTTAGTTGATCGAATCTGGGATATATCATGCTCCTGCAACCGCTCCCGTCCCGTGAGGCTCCAAAAACAAAAAGTACGCACAATTAGGTCGATCATCAACCTATTTTTGATAATCAACCTCTTTCTTGGTCAATCATCAACCTATTGTTGATAATCAACCTTATTCTTGGTCATTTGTCAATCCATGGTAGCTAATCAACCTCATTCTTGTCTATTATCAACCTCCTTGGTGAAAAAAATTGTACGTGTGAATTGCTAAATAGAAGGGACATCAACTTATGGTCGATAATCGACCTCCTTCTTGTTCGATTAAGGTCATGTCCTTAATTTAAAACTTACGGCAAGAAAAAAGAAAAAGAAAACGAAGGTCTTTTAATTAGTTGAAGAGTCGACCGAATCTTTTATAGTGTGTCTATGTTAAAGTTTCATACTTTTATTTTTATGCTTAGGAATACTCCACGATCAAGAAAAAGGAGAATCTTTAATGTAAAAGAACAAACCTTTATCTCACAAAAAAGTCTCAAACTGAGGCCAGCAAAACAAGAATCAGATAACCACGTGAATTTAGAAGCAAAAAATAGATAAAAACTCCTATAAGAAGTGGGGAAATTTTATATATATATATATATATATATATATA
>MU724931.1:71431-86769 GCA_026770625.1 Nicotiana glauca
ATACACACACACACTTAGCAGTTAGGCAAATAAAAAGGGGCGAATTTTCAAGGAAAATAAACACATTAGAAAACAACAAAATTATATACTGGAAAATTAAATAGAAAAACGAGTGAGCGAGAGAACAAACCAACAGTGGAGGGTATATTAGTGAAAGCATAATGAGACTTCTTCAACCTGCTTTGAATAGTCGCTGCCTGCCATACGGTCGATAATGGACCTTTCCGCCCCAAAAGTGTCAGCGAATAGAACATTCTCCGGCTATCGGCTATCGGCGACTTTTCAGTTCAGGTTTAAGGTTTGTAGGGGAATTCTAGTACTATTATATTATACTTGGTTAATAGGGTTTTAAGGTTTCGAGAATTTTAAGGTTCTTTATAGGGAACGCGGGAGATTGAATGTGGCGCCAAGAGGTATGAGTGACGCTTCGATTATTTACGCAACTGCCACAGCTGTTTTAGTTAGCGATGACTAAACGACACCGTTTTAGGCAGGACAAATATTGACCTCATTAAAATGATTATAAGGGTGTTAATGTATCGATCAACCAATTATTCCAAAAAAAAAATATTGTAGTATTAACTTTCTCTTATTTTATTGTATATAATTAAAATTAATTTTTTATAAAATTTTTCGCTTTGATTTAGTTCATTTAATTTTCAGAAATTTATTTTTAAAATGTTAAATAAGAATATAAATGTTTCGAAAATTCTCATTTTATTTATACAACTCTTATGTTAAGAAATAATAATAAATGAAATTGAGCAAAACCAACTTTCACAGTATTCCTACTTTGAAAACTATTTTACGATTTTTTTTTAATATGTGGATTATCCTTTGCAATCAAAGTACATTGCTTAAATGCATTGCTTCGTACTGGTATTGTCTGATTAAACTTAAATGACAACATGTTCCCATCCCTGTACTTCTAAATTTTCACTAATGCAACGTATTATTAAATGCTAAACCATTCAGTTACTTATGGATTATGTTAAATTTGCATTGATACTCCATATTTGATGGTAATGCAGTTTTCAAGATGATCTAAATATAGCATTTTTTTATATGTAAAGGAGTCAAAAATGCGCTTTTGCATAAATTCAAGGTTAGATACGTTTATTGAAATATTGTAAAGACTAAAATTAGATTTTATCACGAGCTAAGGATCAAAAGTGCATGATATATATCAAATAGGATAAACTAAATCAACAAAATAACATAATCATGTACTATCTTATCCATTTCTCTCTCTCTCTCTATATATATATTAAAAACACGAATGACCTTAACGAAATATTGTTCGCATTTTTTACCCTTTAAAAATAGAGTCCATACTAGACAAAATAGGCATTTAATTATTCTCCTAATATTTAATACTTTGAAATCGACTAAAATATTGGTTATTAAATCTTTTCTCATTTGAACTAGATAGAAAATCCTAAAATTTAGGACTTTAAACCCAATCGAAATTTTACCTTACTTTAATATTGTTCTTATTTGAACTATATATGGTACATAATTATATAATTCTTATATGTTACTTTTCATTCGAGAAGAAAAAAGGTAAATAGAGTAACTAATTGATCCAACAATTTTATGGCCAATATTTAGGAGGATTTGCATCTATATCCGCTTTTTGTGTCACGTTTTAACTTGTGCCCGCTTTGCAAAAAAATTTGCAAGCGTACCCGTTTTTTTGCATAACTTCAGACGGGGCTGAAGTAGCAAAGACAATCGCGCAAAATTTCAGCATTCTAGTAGTCGGGCCTGAAGTTAAGCTCTAGAGCTGAAGTTTTTATTTTTTAGCTGTCGAACTTCAGCTCTAGAGCTGAAGCTTTTGTTTGTAACTAGCGAAATTTTTGTTTGTAAACTTCCACTCTAGAGTTGAAGTTTTTGTTTTTAACTATCGAACTTCAGCTCTAGAGCTGAAGTTTTTGTTTGTAAGCTTCAGCTCTACAGATGAGGTTTTTGTTTTTAACTATCGGAGTTTTTGTTTGTAAGCTTCAGTCCTTATCTCTTCTGGATTCCATCTCACTCTCTTTCGGTCCGAAGCCGATAGGAAGTGAAAGTCGCTGAGGTAAGTTCCGATAGAGCTAGGTTCTTAATGACAACATACTAAAGGTGTTAAGACAACAAAATACAATTCAGCATGAGGACTATGTTTTGTGCCGCATTAAGCGTAAATCTGTATATGTTAATGATCATAAGGAATTAAGAGATCATATGGAAATAACGTCCAGTGGAAACAATGTTGTTGATGTTATGAATACCATGCTTTCGACAACTCAAGAACATGAGCTTGACTATGTTACAAGTTCTTCAGAGGATCAAGGGACAAGTTTTCATGATTTGTGTCCTTCCAATCAATTTGCACCATCCGAACATAATAATGCGTTTGATCTGTTGCAAGCGCAAAATATTGAAGAGACGGCACCTTCAGTTCGAAGTCATGTTGAATATGCTGGAAGTTCTTCGACAACTTCAAATCATTTCACGTATTACTCGCCCGGTAATAATGGCTTTCAGTTGCAACAATACCATAGTAATATTGTGCGATGATAGGGCTACTGTCCCATCAACATTGGCTGAGATAATGAACAATATTGATCATGTGGATATGAAAGTGTGCGAGTACATGGGTAGTTTACTAGCAGAAAAATCAAATAGTACTGAAGTTTTTGTTTTTTAACTATCGAGAGCTGAAGTTTTTATTTTTAACTATCGAACTTCAGCTCTAGAGCTGAAGTTTTTGTTTGTAAGCTTCAGCTCTAGAGTTTAAGTTTTTATTTTTTAACTATCGAGCTTCAGCTCTAGAGCTTAAGTTTTTGTTTGCAAGCTTCAGCTCTAGAGCTGAAGTTTCTGTTTTTTAACTATCGAACTTCAGCTTTAGAGCTGAAGTATTTTCTGGAAAGATAAGCTTTTTATGTTATCGTCCGCTTTAAATATATGAAACTGGAGTCTAACAGATACTTGAAAGTGTATGAGTGGCAACGTTAGTGGAAAGAGGTGGATGATCTCCTCACAGGTACAAGGTACAAGATAAGGCCTTGGTCTAGAAATAGCAGAGTTTTATGTTCTACTATAGAGTGTCACTAAACCAGAGAAAAGCTTCATAGCATAATCTGCAATCTCCTTCGTCTCATATCCAACTAACACAACTAGTGCAATTATCTCATGTATCATTCTCTAGCTAGAAATGGTGCAACCACAGTGTTGGAACACCGCATATCAACTTGGATCTTCGTTGCTATCTCTTAGTCCTTTTTATTAAGGATTATCTATAACCTCATGCAATCTCTTTGATACCTTACTTTTGCAGAAAAGTAAGAAGGAGAAGTTTGAGAAAGAAGGGGAGGATATAAGAGGAGAAGAGGAGAAAGGGGGCTGAAGTTGTTTAAAAAGTGGGTAAGACTTAAAAGTTTTAAAAAAAATGAGTATAAGTTAAATGGGGCGACCAAATAAAGGCGCAGTGCAATTTTTACCAGTATTTAAGAGGGCACGTAAAAAATTGTGCACGTAAGTCAAACTTTTGATTAAAGAAAAAAGGGAACATTAATGATAATTCATATTGAGGACTTAGAATTTGAAGTAAACTCAAATATTTTGTCCACTTGATTGTCTAAATATTAAGAAATAATTATATCATAATTTTTTTAATGTATAATTATTTTAAATGGTAAAAAGATTGATCTATATATTTTGTATAAAGAAATAAGAGAATATGAAAAGGAAGTACTTCAGAAAAAATTCATAAGTAAATAAAATAACAATCGAAAAAAACATTATACAAACTATTAATAATAATCGAGTCCGGATGTTTGTGTGATTACTATGGTATCAATAGAATAAGGCTATAACTTTAGCAGTATCGTAAAATGAGTGAAATATTTTTACAATTGTTGGTAAACTATCTCGAAGCAAATTTTGTAATAAGTAACATAAAATATATATGCAAGGCACGTATTCAAGTCCTCAGGTAAAGTTGAACGATCTTTTAACTTTTAATCAAACGCTACTCTTGTGCCTTTTTTGACAATAAACTAAGTAAGAGAACAAACGGAAGGAGAACTAATAGACTAATTTTTTGAATATTATTTTATTTCTTTAATTACTGAGTTATTATACATGATCAACATATATGATCATCTTTAGCAACTTATACTTTTATTTTATCATTTAAACACAAATTATAAATAAATTAATATTCATTGATATAGAATACACGCGTATCGTGCACACCTTGAGACTAGTCTATACTATATTAAAAGCACGAAGGTCCTTAGCGAATATTATTTGCCTTTTTTACCCTTTAAAAATAGATTACATATTAGATAAACAGTTATTTAATTATTTTTTTAATATTTAGGAGTTCAAAATTAACTAAATTTTATTGTTTTATTTTTTTTCTTATTTAAACTACATATAAGGTCCTAATATTTAGGACTTCAAATTCAATTAAAATTTATTTTACTTCAATTCTTCCGTTAACAAACATTATATCCTTGTGAACTTTAAACGCGCATTTGGAGTTAATGTGTATTCTTAGCCTCTGAAATATATAATTGTTAGCATCTTATTCTTTTACAAATACTTTCAATAATTGATTGCCTAAAAGACATCGCTGTTGATACCCAATTTTTCTCTATATATTTTTTATATATATTCAAATACTTTCAAATAGTATATGTATGCATATATAAGCATGCCCAAAGGTTTTTGTATTTTTCCTCAATTTTTTAAGGGTTTTTAGAATTAATTTATTGTCTATTTTTAACATTATAAAAATCCAAAATTATTTTCAAATTATCATTTTTTGGCGAATAACGTATTTCATTCTCATATTTACAATAAAATATAATTAATACTATAATTTTTATACATTTTTACAAATTTATTCGGAATTTCTAAAGCTTAATTGCATGAAATTGCAATTATAGTCTATTTTATAATTAACCACGTTTTATAATTATAAAATTATTCTTAATATTTTTAGATTATTGTTTATATATTATTAATCAGTTCAATATTTTTAATTTACTTTTAAAATATTTTTAGCTATTTTTATTAAATAAAATGGGAAAAAGTGGCTATTTAAAACTTGGCCCTATTTCTTTGCAATTTTAGCCTTAATTACACCCAATTCAAACCCCAATTTCAGCCTCACTCAAACAACCCATACCCAATTCAATTAACCTGGCCCAGCTCTAATTCAATCTGAGCCGTTGATCAAATGAGATCAACGGCCCAGATTAGTTTGCCTAAAATAAATCAAACGACCCCCCTCCCCTTACCCTCATTTTGCAACGAGACCGGTCTCTCTCTAACCCTTCACCTCCCCCTTCTTTCTAGAACCTTCTGGTTTGCCTCTTCGACCAACTCCAGCCTCGCCTCTTTCGATTGTTAGCCGCCGTGAAACCTTATCTCACTGGCTCCCTCCATATTTGAAACTCCAAGAGTTTCCACCATGCAAGAAGGGCACTGAAACCTCGCCTGGGTCCGTTTCCGGCTTTCTCCGATGAGTTTTGGTCTGATGGTGCTATGTACTCCGTTAGTAATGAGTTTCACAGCCAGGTTCCTTACCTCCCTGATTTTGTTGCAAAACCCTAATTTTTGCCTAAGTCTCTTAATCTCTATCTTTTAGAATGATTTTCAGTTTATTCTTTCTGTTTTACACTACTCACTACTCGTTTCTTCGATTAATTCAAAGGTTTTCAACGTTTGTTCTTTTCTCAAAAAAGCTAGGGTTTCCGAACCCCTTTTTCAAAATCGCTATATCTTCTGTTTCTTCTGAGTATTATGTATGCCTTTATTACGTGTTTGTTTGTGTTTCTGAGCTCCATGCTTTAATTTTTTTTTACTAGGGTTCCAACCCTCTACTGTTTCTATGATTTCTTGTATAATGTTCTCTGATTTTTTCACGCCTATTGTGTTTATAGGTCTAATTGTTATTCGAATGATTCTGTGCATCTCTTTGAATCCCTGATTTGTATGTGTTTTCCTTAAGGGTTATTACACTGATTTTTTAATTATTTCCTTACTTGTACCTGGTTGATTCCCTCTGATTTTGGTCTTGTCCGTGATTCTTTGACTAATTTCAGAGTTAATTTATATGTTTACCATATTTGTGTACTTAAACATATTGTTCAAATTCTCATCATATTTTTTCCTTATTTGGAGCATTATGTATTTGGCCTTCATTACATGCTGCATGCCTACTACTCTTACTGTGGTGTAATTAATCGTCTGATTGATTCTTTCCTTATTTGATACTCCTATTCGAATCATGAATCCCTAGTTTAAAGGAATTAGGTCCTGTGATTGATTCAAATTGGTACTGTTTCTATAATTATGTACTTGTTATCCTATTCTCTATTGGTTTTCAAAAACTATAAGTACTCATCTTCTCTTCTCACTCAAAACACAAACAGAATTCATTCTGAACTCCCTCTCTTACACAAAATACATTCAGTGCTCTTTTGTTCTACATAATGTCTCTCACTTCTTTTGAGACTACTGGTTACTCAGCTGGTTTGAAACCCAGCCTGAACTTTAGCCTACTACTGTTCCATTACTCCATATATTGCTGTTTGTTTGGGTCTGCTATTGCTGCTCACTTCTCTACTATTTCTGTTCACTTCTTTGCCTACTGCTGCTCTCTCTGCATATTGCTGCTCACTCCCTTGCACACTATTGCTCACCACTTAGCATATTATAGCTCACTACTGCCATGCATTACCTTGCCTTCAACTGGTATGTCTGCTATTTGATTTAGAGTTTCAAAGCAATATGTTTCTATTTGTATTGCACTTTCTCTTATTTCTGGTAGGTTTCTACTTATGGTTTTGTTGTTCTTACTGCAATTAGCATGCCTCTGTGTTGATTAATATGTATTTCTTAGTCTGGCATGCCCATTACTCCATGTGCTTGTTTCCTGCATGTTTCTCCTTACCCCCTATCCCTAGTACTTTATTAGCATGTTATTCAGGACCCTCTTAGCCACTAAGTAGCCCTGAATCTCTTCCTGATGTGTGAATCTATTTGGTATATATCAATCTCATGATGTTTGAAACCTGCTTGATTGTTTAAAGTTCTGAAGTGCTTGTAACTGTGTTCTCACTTGTGAGTTACTTGTCCCCCATGTCCTCTGCCCCTGTTTGTGCTTGCCTGATATTGTATCTTCTGTTGCTTTTCTCTCAAAACTGTTTCTCTATGGACCCTCTTTCAAACTGTTTTTCAACTCAATCTCTTTAAAACTCTATCACAATCTCACTACTCCTAGAATTTAGGTTCTACCCCCTTGGTGTAAGCATTGCTTTGGGTACCTTGAGTACCCACTGAACTTTGATGCACAAGGCTGGTAATTCCACACTTGCACTGATTCAATGTTAATCTATTTGGGTGCCTGGTATTGGCCAAGGGCCCCAATGGGCCCTTAGGGAGCTTTGCCGCACCCAAACCTTGGTAAAGGCTGTGAAACTCGAAAGAAGTGAGGTTGGAGACTTGGGCCTAGTTGAAGGCTCCCTATAGAGTAACTTCTTACTTTTTTTTCTTCATTACTGTAATTTAATTACCTTGGTTTGTAATAATTTGTAACGAATGATTGGGGTTTATAGTGAAATGGGGGACTATGCATGCTTAGTTTAAGGGGTACGGGTAGAAAACATGCTTGTAGGGTTTTTCTTATTTTTGCAATAGACATCCTGTCTAGGACATGCATCTCATGTGACTAGAAATCCTATTTTTAGGCTCTTTTACTTTCAGCTTGTTATTTACTTTCTAATCATAATCAGTTAATAACCAACAAGTTACTGCTACTGCATTTAGATACCATGTTTTAGGACCTTTATGTGCATTAGATATCATGTACGTAGGGCTCTAGTTGCAACTGTTGAATTCCTCACTAACTTCGTTAACAACATAAGTCTGGCTAACAGTCTCTCTTAAAACTAAAAATCAAGCATGCAATTAGGCAATATATATAACGCATAGGCAAGATTTAGGACCTAATAAATCGATTAATCATATTTCTGCCTATTTTAGACTATATAACCCTTTTTGACTGTCTGAACTTGTTCTCATTTTCACCTCTCTGAAGTCCGCTTGGTTTTCCTACTAACCTCCCGTCCCATTTTTAATCACGTCTATATGTTTTCTACTAAGTTACCTTTCCAGTCCAGAATTGGACTACTGTTTTCTAAAACTTATCAGAATACTATGTCCTTAAATATCTTCTGTAATTTTTTTTCAAAGGTTTATTTTAACACTAATACTTACTGCTCTCTCTCTTTTTACATTTCTGAAACCCTGAATGGTTTTGCATCTGTGCTATACGTTTCTTCCTCTCCCGTCTGAAACTATGCTACTTTTTGCTCTTAGCGGAATGCTACATCCGTTATAGTTTATTATACATTTTCAAGTGCGTTGCAAAGTGTTTTCCTACTGATTCCTAAACTGTTGTACATTTACTGCCATTTTCTCAAATGCTAAAAATTTTCGACCAAGCTTTTTTTTTAAAATTCTGGTTAAGTTTTCTGCTCCTATTGTAACCTATCTTTCGACATTCCATCTTTTAAAGTCTCATTTCTTTAGACCTTAAATATGTTTGAGACGTGCTAATTATATGCCTATATATGGAGGGATGTCTGAGCATTTTACATGCTCTTTATATGATTCTTTTAAGTGAAGTCCTATTTGTTTTGTATGTCGCTTAACATTTTGACCTTTAAACCTAAGGGTTCAGCCTAGTTCTTACCCTATAGGAATAGTGGTCCTAAATACCCTCTAGGACCTATAGGACGGGACAGGTAATAGCACGCGATAAGCATTCATGACCAATCCACACGTTTAAATAACCTTTACGGGGCGGGAAGGGTAGAATATGGATATGATGACCGGTGCGCTAATATCTCGTGCGATCCCTTTTTGAGGAGTGATTGCTGGGTATTGTACAGATGTGATCCATATTGTATTTAAACCTAGGACCTCTTTCCCCTTTTCTTTACTTGTATAATGTTTTTTTTCTCTTAAATTTATGTTCCAATTAATCCTTCTCTTTTAAAATCACTTCCTTTCTAAAAATTTAAATTTTGTTTGTAACTACTATATGCAATTTTTATGTGTTTCTTTCTACTCTCTTTAAAGTCACAATTAAGCACGGCCGGGAACCACACTAGTGGATCTTGAGGGGTGCCTAATACCTTCCCCTCGAGATAATCTCAAGCCCTTACCCTAACTCTGGTTTTCTTTCAAAAAATCTTCTTCTTTTCTTTAAAAGTGTCCTAATGCACTTTTAAAGAAATCTCAAGCCCTTGCCCTAAATCATTAGGTGGCGACTCTTCAAATTCCATAACCCAATTCCTCAAAAGGGAATGAGAGTTGTTTTGTCCATAATGTCGTAAACCCGATTTCGCCTTAGAAAAAGGGGGGCGTCGATAGCATGGCGACTCTGTTGGGGATATTTTTAAGGCTTTTACCATTACATGCTTTTGTGACTTTATTGCTTCCTTAATCGCTTTTATTTCCTGCATTCAATTATTTTATCGTGATTACTAACTTGGCTCTTCATGTTTTTCCTTTCTTTTAATTTCTTTCTTTACTGCCTTATCATTATTTTGATTCCGTTGTAATGTTTTGAGCATTTATGTAATCTTTACTTTATGAACGTGAAAATACATGCTATATGCTTTATTCTTGTAACTACATTCTTCAACATCATATTCCACTCGTGCCAAAAAAAAAAACTTTAGAAACGCTTATAATGAGTAGTTGTGCACTTCCAATACTATCAAACCCATAAATGTGGCAAATGCATATTTGCAGTAAAACTAGTCGATCAACGGTGTAGTCGACAGTTCCACGCCTTTCCCTCTTGAGTTGTCCGCTCAAGGGTACCTTGTCTAACATTTCAAAAGTAGAAACCTTATTCCATTAAACTGTTCATGCATCATGGTTAACCCTAGCCGAGTCAGTTATGATGTCCACATAATGACTTATTAAGATAGCCTTGTCCAAAGTCCACCGGGTTTCCATGAAACCCAAACGGATGCCTCCATGTTCTGTGCATTTATTTGGAGAACTTTAGTGCTTGTTATGCTAATTATTAATTTAAATAGTCGAGTCTGGCGGGGTAAGGGCCTAACACTCTGTTTTGTAGAAAATGAGGCACGAGATCCCCAGATTTGGCATGGTGACCAACATTCATCCAAGGCTGCTGAATTGGTGGAATGACTTTCATTCTAGTGATCAAATACTTGTCCGCAAATACTTAGGGAATCTGCCTTTCCTCCTAGAGATTCAACCCAACAACGGAATCATAGAGACCGCGACATTGTTCTGGGATATTGACAAGTCTGTGTTCTGATTCGGTGACCTCGAGATGACTCCGTTGCTTGAAGAGATAGGTGGTTTAGCCGGAATTCCTTGGGAGACGCCAGGTTTGCTCATGCCCGAGAATCACAAAGGAAGGAGTTTTCTTAAGATCATGGATTTGAAAAAGAATCCAGACCTAACATGTTTGAAGGATTCCTATATCCTATTTGACTATCTATACGAGAGATACGACCATAGCAAGTCATACCGCACTCATTCAGACGAGTTTGCTATCACATCTTTGGGACATGTCCATAGGAGGGTCTTCGTCTTCATGTTTTGCTTTTTGGGGATGATCGTGTTCCCTATGAAGAAGGCTAGAATCCACACCCGACTAGCCATGGTAACCAAAACTTTGATAGAAGGGATTGGTGGGCAAACTTTCAGCATCGTGCCCATGATCATCGCAGAGATATACCGTGCCTTGAACAATTGTCAATAACAAGGCAGTCATTTTGAGGGTTGTAACTTGCTACTTCAGCTATAGCTCATGGAACACCTCCAGAAAGGGGAATACCGACAAGAGATCTTACGCAGGGATTGGGATGATCATATCGCCTTCCATCAACCAAGGCGTATGAATGACATGCCTAGAATGTTCGCACAGCCAGAGGACACCAGAGGATGGGTCGAATTATTTGAAAATCTAAAAGAAGACCAGGTACAATGGATGTTTGAATGGTTCCCCACGGATGAGTTCATTGTTCGATCACGAGATGTGCCATTTCTCATACTGATTGGTTTGAGGGGAACTTATCCTTACGTTCCTCTCCGAGCCATGAGGAAAGCTGGAAGGAAGCAAATCATACCAAGGGTCGAAAAGACAAGTCACCTCAGGGCTGATTTCCAGGATGATGATAGCCCTCACCGGTGTCAAGCTCAACATTTGTGGCATAGCAAGATCATTTTGGAGAAAGAATCCATTGAGCCAGACAGGTATCACGCTGGCTGTGTGCCGCACTATTCGAGTTGGCTAGAAGACAATGGCATGGGTCACCCCGGGTTTGTTCAAGGTCATAGAATTATTGATGAGCACGCTGAAGCACGGGCTAAGTACAATCAGCTACGCAAGAGAATTAGAGAGTGAAAGTGAGCATCAGTAAATACAAGAAGCCCATCAGAAATTGATCGAGAAGTGGAAAGAAATGGCTATCAGCGCCAACAACCGGCTAGGGTATTTGGAGCGAGGTCTAGTGGAGCTGGAAAGAAAGTTCATCAAAAGGATTGAAGATTGCCAAAATGCTGAAGGAAATGCGAGCGAACATCTGGCTCGAGCCTACTTACTGTTAGTACTGCGCGAGTTGGTGGAGCTGTTCGATGGAGCCAAAGATGCCAAATCTGGGGAAGGTCCTTCTGGGACCAAGTAGTCGCTTATTCTTTATGATGTAATAAGGCCAATGGCCAATATTGACATTTTATCTTCTGTTATTTAGAGTCGTTTTAGATTCGTCATATTTTTTATCAATAAAATGAGGGATTTAGCATTATAAGTTCTCCAAAGCTATTTGTCGCTAGGCCTACCTCGGGCACAACGAGGCACCAAAATTAGGACGCGATTTACATTCTCGCACAATGTGTTTAAATACTGCAATACTTTTCCTCAGAACCCGTACTAACTTGTTACCTTTTGTTTTTCTTTTATTTTTTATTCCCCTCCCCAAAGTTTAGTTCGTGCATTCTGGCACCATCAGCATATTCCATAAGATCCAAGGGCCCTCCACCTCCTCCTCCTTCGAGTCCTGTCCGGAACAAGAACAAAGGAAAGATGGAAAACACAAGTGCTAGAAAGGAGATTGAAAGGGAGGAAACTTCTCAGGGTACCCCAATTGCTAAGGGAACTGCTGCTCATCTTGAACAAAAATTGTTGAAATTCCAGGAAGAGTTGGACCAAGTTCGGAACTTGGCAAGCCTATCATTCTCTCTTGCTGCTCCTAATAACAACACCCAAAACTCTGCACCTCCATAAAACACCCCGCAACCACAAATACAGCCTACCCACGCTCAAACCTGATACACATGCAACACGCTCCACTACTCATTCCCGAGCCACCAAACACCACAAACGACCACCTCCATAACACTCCTATCTTTGTGGAAACTGTACCTCACTACACCCAACTGATCTCAAACGTACCTGAGTCGGATGACAAAGACTCCTTCATCAGGAACTTAGCAGCTGAGCTCAAGAAGTTAACTAGCCGGGTCCAGGGTGTCGAAGGTAGCAAAGGCATTGAGGGACTGAACTATGAAGACTTGTGCATTCAACCAGATGTTGAACTTCCAGAGAGGTACAAACCTCCCAAGTTTGAAATGTTTGATGGAACCGGAGATCCCAGAGTCCACCTAAGTACCTATTGCAACAAGTTAGTTGGGGTTGGGAGAGATGAGAAAATCCGCATGAAGCTCTTCATGAGGAGTTTGAAGGGAGATACACTATCCTGGTATATCAGTCAGGACCCCAGGAAGTGGACGAGTTGGGTGAGCATGGCACCAGAATTCATGGATAGATTCCGGTTCAACACCGAAAATGCACTGGATGTGTTCTACATACAGAATTTGAAGAAAAAGCCGACCGAAATTCCGCGAGTATGCTACTCATTGGAGGTCAGAAGCTGCAAAGGTCAGGCCAGGCCTAGAAGAAGAGCAAATGAATAGGTTCTTCGTCCGAGCTCAGGACCCCCAATATTACGAGAGGTTGATGTTGATCGAGGGTCAGAGATTCTCGGATATCATCAAACTTGGGGAAAGAATCGAAGAGGGCATCAAAAATGGTATGGTCACAAATCTTGAAGCATTGCAAGCCACCAATAAGGCTTTGCAAACTGGTGGCATATCCAAGAAGAAAGATGTGAGTGCCGCGATGGTCGCACAGGGAGCCAAGTCACCACCAAAATACCATACTTACCCGTCACCTCCACTTACATATTAGTCTATCCCGAATTACCAAGCACCCGCACCCTCCTATCCACCCCCCGTTTACCAATCCTCTCCACCCCTCACATATCAACCCACTTCACCTAGATATTCTCAACCAGTACCTATTTACCAAGTTTACAACGCTCAACCCCCTCATTACCAGTCACCAACCACCCGCCAAAATTTCCCGAGACCCAGACCAAATTTTGACCGCAAACCTCCCACACAATATACATCCATCGTTGAACCAATTTACCAACTATATGAAAGGCTTAAAGCCGCTGGTTATGTCACTCCTATCCCAGCCAAAGCTCCAGAAACTCCCTCCTAGTGGATCAACCCTAACAAGACCTGTGCGTATCACTCCGGCATGAAGGGGCATACCCTTGATGAGTGCCGTTCATTGAAAGACAAGATTCAAACCTTGATCGACAATAAGGTCATCGTAGCAAAGGAGCCCACTCCTAACGTTCGAAACAACCCCCTGCCTGACCATAAAGTTGGAGACATTCATATGATTGAGATCGAGGATGATTGGGACCCCAAATGGTCGATAGGTTTGATTGCTGAAGGGGATGAACCAAAGAAGCCAGTGGTTACCCTTAACCCAATTATTGTACAGAATCAGCCCCCCAAGGAAGACGAAGTAAATATGTCTATACCTCTTGAATTTGAAGTACCTCCATCTGCAAAGACTCCTGGGCCAATCGAGGTTGAGTTTGGAGTTCCAAAGGCACCTACACCCTTTGAAGTTGATGTGCTACCACCAAAGGTGCCTATTCTAGTGGCAATGACTGACATAACACCATTCCACTCGAATGCTGTACCATGGGATTACACAGCCGAAGCCAGGAGAAAAGGAGAGACCAGGATAGGAGAAACAATTGCCGCACAAGGAATGACTAGAACAGGGAGGGTCTACACCCCAGAGAACCTAGCCGAGTCCGGTAAGCAAGCCCCGGGACATCCTATTGAAACAGGGCCCGACGATCTTTGGAGGAAAATACAGGCTAAGGAGTACTCGGTCGCTGAATAGTTGAATAAAATACCAGCACAGATATCTATCCTGGCTCTTCTGCAGAGTTTAGACGCTCACAAGAATGCCTTAATGAAGATACTGAGCGAAGCCTATGTGCCCAGCAATATAACCGGGGGTGAAATGGCAAATATGGTGGGGCAAGTGTTGGAGAGCCATAAAATAACTTTCCATTAAGATGAGTTGCCACCCGAAGGTCTGAGCCATAACAAGGCACTGCACATCACCGTGCAATACGAAGATTATTTCATCACTAGAGTCCTGATTGATGGGGGATCGAGCCTCAACATTTGTCCGCTTGTAACTCTCAGAACTCTAGGGAAAGGCCTACACGAGATCAAAGATGAGGCTATCAATGTCAAAGCCTTCGATGGGTCCCAAAGATCCACTATTGGAGAAATCAGCCTATGCTTGCAAATGGGGCCAACCTGGTTCGACGTCGACTTCCAAGTAATAGACGTCCCGACATCCTACAACTTGCTGTTAGGATGCCCCTGGATCCACGCTGCTGGAGCCGTAGCCTCGACCCTGCATCAAGCGGTAAAGTTCGAATGGAACCACCAAGAAGTGATCATTCATGGCGATGGTAGTAACCCCATATATAGTCGCCAGACCATCCCAATGATCGGGGGAAGAAGGAGAATAGACGGAGAAACATACCACCACATCAAAAGGGTCAATGCTATAGATAAGGATAAGTGGTGGGATAACAAGATCAAGAGTATCCTGAATTGGCATGGGTATGAGCCTGGAAAGGGACTTGGCAAGAATCTTCAGGGGATCACTAAGGCCATCAAACTAAAGAAGCATGGTACCACATTTGGCCTAGGGTACAGTTATACTTGGGAGGAGTTCCAGAACTGGTCGCCATCATGGCGTGGCCCCTACTATCCATTGGAGTTTCCAATACCTAGCTTGGAGTAGACCTTCCAACCGACAGATACTATATATGGGTCGGAAGAAGATGAGGCATTGGCAGCCATGAAGAATTTGTTCCTGGAGGATGATGATATGGACT
>MU724941.1:0-31182 GCA_026770625.1 Nicotiana glauca
CGTAGTACAAGTAGAACCAATGCATGAATGCAATGCAATGCACATGACCGCTATGGCGCGTAGCCCGATCCATTTAGGCGTCCGGCGCTCACTGTGGGGGTTCAGACTCCGGAGGGGCTCCTACAGCCCAAGCACAATATCAATATCACTCCCGCTGCGGCGTGCAACCCGATCTATGCATAGTCATGAATGCACATAAGCCTTTTGGGCATTAATCACATAGAAATTCTCAGCTAAAATACCAGTTAAACATCAGTTAAGTTTTCAAATTTTAGAAAGATGGCTGAGTTCGCAACATACCATTTTAAAACCTTAGACTGAGATGAAAATATGCACAGTATTGCCAAGACAGTGATACCAATCCCTGAAGGATTCAAATATTCGGCACGAAGTCCAAAACATGACAATCAGTCCAGCTCATGATAATTAATACCTTTATTACGGTGTCAATTCAATTTCAAGCAATTAGGTAGTATTTTTATTAAGCGGGATGGACCAAGTCACAATCTCCAATGGTGCTCTACCCCACTCCCGTTATCCGGCGTACAAGTCACCTCAATACAGCACTATGATGTGCAAGCCCGGGGCTTACAAACCCTCAGGATATCATTTACAAATATTACCCACCTCGAATCCGGCAAAAACTCTAGCCCGCGACGCCTTTTCTCCTCAACCCGGCCTCCACGCGCATCGAAACTAGCCAAAATCAGTACAAATATATCATAATAAGCTAATAGAACAACACCAATCGAAATAAATCGAAATATAACAAAAATCTCGAAACTAGCAAAACCCGAGCCCCGGGCCCGCTTCTCGAAAAATTACGAAATTTATATTTTCGGAATCCTCGTCTCACCATGAGTCCGTACATACCAAGAACACCCAAATCGGACCACAAATGGCCTCTCAAATCCTAAATTTAGAGTTTTTTGCTCCAAGCCCTAATTTCTTAAAATTTTACTATGTTTTCATGAATTTCAAGGATGATTCGACAATAAAATCATGTATTTAACTCATAAAGCTTACCTTCGATAAATACCCAGTCAAAACCTCCTTACTTCCCGTCAAAATGCTCCCAAGGTGCTAAAAAATGGAGAAAGAAATGAGTTGGTGCGCTGGGGAAATGTCCTTAAAACATTCTGTCCAGGCCTGAAAATCCTTCATCGCGTTCGCGACCCCTCTCACGCGAACGCGAAGACCAAATTTCTGAAAATCCCAAATGCTCTACACGAATGCGATACATTCATTGCGAATGCGATACATTCATCGTGAACGCGATGCCTAAATGAACTGGGCTCCCAGGCTCTTCTACGCGAACGCGACTTCCCTCCCGCGAACGCGATGGTAAGGCTTCCAGGCCTACGCGAACGCGTCGCCCTTCATGCGAACGCGATGGCCAAAATGCCAAAGCTTCGCGAACGCGGCCTCCACTTTGCAAATGCGAAGGCAAAAATTCCAGAGCTCCAATTTTTCCTCTACGCGTTCACGTTGCTCCCTACGCGAACGCGATGACCAACGTACCTGCAACACTCCAGCAGAAAATCTGCTATGTTCCATAATTAAAAATGGTCTGTTTAACCACTCGGAATCACCCCGAGGCCCCCGGGACCTCGACCAAACATACCAACATATCCCATAACATCATACGAACTTGTTCCAATCATAAAAACACGCCCTTAAACACAAAAATTATCAAATCAAGGCGGATTCAAGCCTAAGTTTCAACTATAACTTCCGAAACCAACATTCAATCAAAAACCCGTCCAAACGATGTTTGAATGACCTAAAAATTTGCAGACATATCCAAAATCACCTAACGAAGCTACTGCAACTCTCGAAATTCTATTTCGACCCTCGGATCAAAATCTCACCTATTAACCGGAATTCGCCAAAATTCCAACTTCGCCAATTCAAGCCTAATTCTACACCGGACTTCAAAAATCAAATCCGATCGCACTCCTAAGCCTTAAATCATCACCTGGAGCTAACCGAATCATTGGAATTCAATTCCGAGCACTCTAACTTATAAGTCAACATCCGGTTGACTTTTCCAATTTAAGTCTTCTTAAAAGAGACTAAGTGTCTCATTTCTTATCAAAATTACTCCAATTAAATTCTAACGCACCCAATACCGATGATGAAACATAAAGTAATACAATAAGGGGGAAACAGGGCAGTAATACCTGAGACGACGGGTCGGGTCGTCACAACCTCTAATAGAATCAATATTAATTAGATGTCAAGTCTTTTACATACTTTCAGTTGAAAGATTTGAAATACTATATTTCGTAAATACTCTTATCTTATTTCTAATTTTTGTTCGTCTTATTTCACTTGATTCGTATTTAAGCATTACTTTGTTAAACAAGAATTCGGCATTTCTTTTTATATAAATAAAATTAAGTATGTTAAGTTCCTTGCAAGTGTGTTACATAGTTTAAGTTGAAACCTTCGAAATACTATATTTCTTAACTACTCTTCTCTTATCTCTGATTTTCGTAAAGCTTATTTCCTTTTCTACGCACTTAAACATTACGCTTTTAAACCAAAATTATTCCCTTTGCTTTCTGATACTATATTCCCTAACTAATATTGTGTTATTTCTTTTTTTCGTCGGGATAATTGCCTTTTATTCGCAGTTAAGCATTACACTGTTATTTCTTATTTTTGTATGAAGGAATCGTATCGTACAATTTAGAAAAAGCAACTTGAATTTTTCGTATTTTAAGATATACTACGTTGGTCGTAGTTGTTGTCGTCAACTTTATTTACGTTTCTCTGTCTACTGCGGTTGTTAGATTCAACATAATATTCTTCGTCTAAATAAATAGACGGCCCCCATAACTTAGGATGAGATATGGGTAAAAAACTTTAACTTTCGATCATACCTAAGAAGACTTTATGTCGTAACATATATGGCATTTGAACACGAATTGCTGCCATGGTGAACCTTTCTTCGTTTATGTTCTTATATTTGAAGCGGAGTGGGAGACCCGTCTGTATAATTATTTATAATTTTTTAAATTAACCAAACTTTGTTATTTATTTACATGAATAACTGTTATTTTAATATAATTTTTTCATAATTGTATTACATTTAATGAATAACATAATCGAATAACACTAAGTTATTCATATATTACTAGAGTTGATATGCCGCATATTTTTTCAACCATGACGAAAAATATAATGCTTTTTATACTCTTTATTACATGTAGAAATAGAGCAAATAAATATAATACTATATTATTAGTGAAGCTATATATAGTATTCATCCCAAAATCACATGGAGAAATAGAGCAAATGAATATAATTTTAATTATTTTTGAATTGATTTCGGCTTTTTATTGGGCTTGAAGTTTAAAACTAAATATAAGCATATGAGACATGTACTTTATATTGGAAATGTAGTTGGGTACTTTATGATTCTTATTGAAAAAGTTAATGTTATTGTTATTTTGTATTCTTTATATATTACGATAATAATTTATTTGCACCAAGTGTTTACTACATAATATTAAATACATTATATGTGATTACACATGCACTTCATTTACTTAGTCATTATCAAAAACGCATAATATTACTTAATTAACTCACTTAATCATATTATGTTAGGTTATATTTGAATCTCATTGCACATAACACAATATGTTAAAACAATTTACTATGGATAAAAAAAACTTTCATACCTTATTTGCCTTATGATCAACGACTATGGCTCAAATGGTTTAAATTTTACAATTGATCAAATATAAAAATATGAAACAGTCAACCAAGTAAGAAAATAATTTATTTCTCAACTTTTTCCGCGCATCGCGCGGGTACTATACTAGTTTATAGTAATAAAAAATATAACAATATACTTTAAGATTTTTTACATGTTTTAATATATACTTATATCAAATCAAAAGCTCAATTACAATATCGGATAAGTAAAGAATATATATGATACTCTAATTTATAAATTAAAATTAATAGCAATAAATTATACTATAATTTATAAGAAATTTTAAGTTAGTTCTAAGTAAATCTTCCTACATATTTCCTTAAAAATATTTGATTTTAATGATAGTACTATATTATAATATAGTAATATAATATTACTATATTATAATCGATTTTGCATTAACTTTTATTCATTCCACCTCAAATGCTATTCCTATACAAAAATCTAATTTTTGTATCTAAAAGTTTGTCAACTGAAAAGAAGAGATTGCTTATATGATGAACTTGGAAAGAAATTGAATGGAATTTATTTTCTCAAATTGTTAATTCAAAATTTTAATATTTATTCTTATTAAAAGAAGTGATTTAATTTTTGTTGATTGAAATTAATAATATTTACTCATTACAAGTTATAAATATTTGACTATAGTTATAATTTTATTTAGAATTATATTTTTCAAGCCTAAAAATCAATCTAATATCTAACTATGGATATTTGTATTTGCAACGTTAGTCGTGTTTTTTAATTGTCAACATCCCAACACCTCTCTCTCTATTATGTTTTTGTAGTTACTTGTTGAAATTAGTGAGGTGTAATTTTTAAATATCATAGTATGAGATAAATTATGCAAACTAATATTAATAATTAATCACTCTCTCATATTTATTTGAATAGTCTTGTTCATGTCTACGGTGGTTTCCATCATTTAACTTTGTGGCATTTATGTTTTCCTCCTCGTAATAGCATAAGTAACATTAAGTTGGTCTATATAAGGAAAATCACATAAATTAGTGACAATTTTTTAATGCACGTACCACTAATTCTTCCCAATGGTTTGTTGTTGATTTGGGGTTGTTGATAGTTTTTCCTTTCCTTTATTCTTTAATAATTTATTTTTTAATTGATTTTAAAGTCCTAAATATTAGGATTTGTTACCTAGTTAAAAATTTTTTTGGGTTGGATTACCTAGTTTTTACATAAGGAAGAATTTAAAGCACAAAATTTAGTTGATCTAAAATTTTTAAATATTAGAAAAAAATTTAAAATGTCGATTTTGTCCAATATGAACTATATTTTAAAGGGGTAAAAAAGGCGAACGACATTTCACTAAGGTCCTTCGTGCTTTTAATATAGTATTGATAGATATAGATTTTTGCATTTAGATGTAGATTCATTTTATTTTCAGCTATCAATGTGTATTTTTATTAGCATGCTCCAATAATTTGATACATTCTGGTACTGATACATATATCTGCGTGTGCTCGTTCATTGTTGCTCATTCTTCTAATTAAAGTGAGTATATATATCAATCCCTAATATGAAAAAGAATTCCTGATCGATCACTTAGGTTTACATGTGTTTACCTTAAAATTAGAGTAACAATTAAATTTGTATTATGGATTTAAAGATATGTGATTTAATCCAATAATAATTGATAAACAAGGAATCAAGTGTATAAATTAAAGAGTAAAGTAAGTAGAACCAGTGTTTAAGCATGTCACGACCCCAATCCCGGTCGTGATGGCACCCAACACAATGCTAGCAAGCCCGAGTATTTCAACACTCTCAACCCACATACGAATCTCATTACCAATTAATAGAGTTAAATTACCAGATTAACAAGATCTCAATCCGTGATAATAGATAAAACAGTGCGGAAAAATCATAAAATACCAATACAACTCCCAATAGATCTGGTGTCCCGAGTCTAGAGCCTCTAAATACAATTGAGTAGCAGCCTATACATATGAAAGTCTAGAATGCGGAAATAAAAGGGATAAGGGGAGAAATCGGGTCTTGCGGACGCCATGCAGCTACCTCGATAACTCCGGTGATAGTCTGGACAGCAGCAAAACAATTCAACTATGCCTCCGGGATACTTGTATCTGTACACATGGTGCAAGGAGTAAAGTGAGTACTTCGACTCACTGAGTAATAGCAATAAATAACGACTGAAGATAAGAAAACTCGTAAAAACACTACGCAGTTCTATATAAAAACAGTAAAGAGCAGCCAAATGAAGAAAACAGATGAATATCCCTCAAACCAGTGCACAACTCATTTACTTCTCTCAATGTCCGGTAATTTACTTATACCGCTGCGGCGTGCAGCCCGATCCGTACAGTATACGGCTGCGGTGTGCAGCCCGACCCATATACATGTGTGTATATATATAGAGAAGTATATATATACATGTGTGTATATACCGGACATTGTGGATTGGGTTGCACGCCGCAACAGTTTTTATATATATATATATAAACTGTTGCGGCGTGCAACCCAATTCAATAATAATAGTCGACTGCGCTCACTGTGGGTGTGCAGACTCCGGAGGGGCTCCTACAGCCCAAGCGCTATACTACTGCGGCGTGCAGTCCGATCCATATAATATATCACTGCGGCGTGTAGTCCGATCCATAGAATATACTACTGCAGCATGCAGTCCGATCCATATATGTATATATATACTGTTGCGGCATACAACCCGATCCGATATATATCATATACCCTCACTATAGGTCCTTGACCCCTCTCAGTCAGTATTGACTTGGCCTCTCGGGCCCAGCTAGCTACGACAGGGTTCCCAACCCCAGGTATTTCTCATTAGGATTACCAATTTTTGAAGCCGGTTCATATTGTGTTTAACAATTAAGAAAATGACTGAGAGTGTGAATTCGACAAGTAAAGTGAGGTCAACTAGTACAACATACCCTCTAAGGGTTCTACAGATCGGCACAAGGCCCGAAACATGGCAACTAGCCTAGAATATACTGATATTAATTAAGTCTCAGTCAAAAATACAGTAGAGTCATCAATCGGGATGGACCAAGTCCAAATCCCCAGCAGTAACAAACCCCACGCTCATCATACAGCATGTGTCTCATCTCAACATAGCATCACGTAGTGCAAATTCGGGGTTTCAAACCCTCAGAACATCATTTATAACCATTACTCACCTCAAGTCGGCCGAAATCCTAGCTCGCTCTGCGCTTGCCTCGCAAATCAACCTCCTTGTACGTAGAATCTGGTCAAAACCTCAAGGAATACATTACAATAGGCTAAGGGAACATAACCCAATCGAAAAGACTCGAAAATTATCAAAAATCACGAAGTTGGCAAAACCCGAGCCCCGACCCCACTTCTCAAAAAAATTACAAAATTCACATCACCGGATTCCTCGTCTCGCCACGAGTCTATACATATCAAATTTACCAAAATCGTAGCTCAAATGCCCCCTCAAATCCCAAATTTTTATTTCAACAGTCAAGCCCTAGTTCTTTCCATTTTACTCAAATTTCCATGAATTTAAAGGTTGATTCTTCAATAAAATGATGTTTCTAGGCCATAGGACTCACCTCCAATCAATACCCGTCGAAACCCTCTTCAATTTTTCCCAAAGAGCTCTCAAAATACTCAACAATGGTGGAAAAATGACCTAGGCTCGCGCATGAAATATTTTAAAAACCCTTCTTCCCAGCTATAATTTCCTTCTATGCGATCGCGGATCTAGGCTCGCGATGGAGATGAACAAATTCCCAGGGCTTCAAAAACTTTCTATGCGAACGCGATAGGGGCTCCCCGATTGCGATGATTCACTTTTCAAACCTATGCGAACGCGGCTCATATGATGCAAACGCGTAGAATAAAAACATGCTGCCCCAGAATCCTCTTATGCGAACGCAAGATATACCACGCGTACGCGAAGCTTCACCTTCCAGTGCTATGCGAACGCGACTCAATGGCTGTGATCGCGAAGGACAAATTCCTTCTACAATAACTGCTGAAAACCTGCAACTTTTAAGAGCCAAACTTGGTCCGATTGACCATCCAAAATCTTCCCGAGGCCCCCGGACCTCAACCAAAAGCACCAATACATCCTAAAACATCATTCAAACTTGTTCCAATTATCAAAACACATCAAACAATGCTAAAACTATTAAATCACATCGGATTCAAGCCTAAGTTTCTTAAGAACTTTCGAATTACGCATTCGATCAAAAACCCAACCAAAACACCTCCGAATGACCTAAAATTTTGCACACACATCCAAAATCAACTAATGAAACTACTGCAACTCTCGGAATTCCATTCCGACCTCCGGATAAAAATCTCACCTACTAACCGGAATTCACCAAAATACTAACTTTGCCAATTCAAGCCTAATTCTATACCGGACCTCCAAAATCAATTCTGATCGCACTCCTAAGTCACAAATCATGCCCCGAAGCTAACCGAATCATTGGAAATCACACCAGATCCCTCTAAATCAATAGTCAATATCCGATTGACTTTTTCAAAACAAGCCTTCCTTAAAGAGACTGAGTGTCTCATTTCCATCTAAAACCAATCCAATTCGACTCGATCACCTCAAATACCGATAATGAAGTATAGAGAAACATAAGATGAGGGAAACGGGGAGGTATCTCATGTGATGATGGGTCGGGTCGTCACAAATCAAGTCTTGACCTCGAGTTGGTATGACATCGAGGTTGGCTAATAAGAACAATGAGATAATAAGGCAAATTAGATGAACAATAACACAAGAAAGAGAAGAATGTATATTCCTTTGTCAATGATTGATGTGTTACAAACGAATGGGTCCTCTTTATATAGTAGGGAAATCCCTAATAAGGTACAATTCTAATTGTAGTAGGAAATCTTATTATACAGCTGCCTAACTGCCTAGTACAATTCTATTCCGGAATTTACGTTGTGATCTTAAGGCCATTGCAGGAATCTCGCTCTTTCTGTTATGAAACCATAACGCTATTATCTCGAGGTTGGTCATACGTGGCCTTGGTGTTCATCGAGCACTTCGACCTTCGAGTCTTGTACTCCGCCCTCGGGCTCGAGCCTAGTCCGTTTTGAGCTTGTTCTCGAAGTGACCCTCGAGCCCAAAAAATCAGTCATACCTGATTTCAACCGTATACAGATAGTCCCTGCGTTTTTTTAGAGTAAAATGATAAGAAACAATTGGATCCTTGATCCTCTAATGCCTCAGTCATGATGGCAATCCTGTGACGTCAGCGACATAAGTGATTGAAAGGTCGCGTCTACAAAGTTTCCAAGGTCATTTGTCACGACCCGGAATTCCCACCTTGGGGAGTCGGGATGGCGCCTACTCGTAGAAGCTAGGCAAGTCATACATTTAGAATCCATAATAATTTTGTTTTAAATCCATGTTTACCAACTAAATTGACAAGAGATAAATAACTAAACAATAGCGGAATTTAAAATTTAGCGGAAGACTTAAACGAAGTAAACTAAAATAACAAGGAAAATCCACGTATGCCTCTAAGCAAGACTGGTGTCACAACATTCACGGACTATCTAAGATTTACTACATTCAATTGTCTGAAACAAGAAATAAAATCTGTCTCGGGTACAAAAGGAAACAAATCATAAGTAAACATAGAGGAGATGCCGGGCCTGCGGACATCTACAAGACTACCTCGAAAATATCATGGATTGAAGACTAGCTCCCGAACTACTACTGCGCACCGTATGCTGCTCCGGTACCTGAATCTTTGCAAAGAAGCACAGAGTGTAGTATCGGCACAACCGACTCCATATGCTGGTAAATGTCTGGCCAACCCCCGGCGAGGAAGTGACGAGGCTAGCACCAGACTCCAGATAAACCTGTACAGTTATATAATATATTGCAAAAAAATAAACAAGTAATGAGTAGTTAAAAGAGAGGGGTTACATGCTTCGGGAAAACAGTTCAACTGAATAGAAAACTGAATAAAAGTGAAGGAATAACACAATGTTTAAAACAATATGATAGCACTACTGTTGCGGCGCGCAACCCGATCCGTACGTATAAATATAACTATTGCGGTGTGCAATCCGATTCAATAAATATATAATATATATCTGTTGCGGCGTGCAACCCAATCCAATATAATATGTGTTGCGGCGTGCAACCCGATCCAATATAATATGTATTGCGGCGTGCAACCCGATCCAATATAATATATGTTACGGCGCGCAACCCGATCCAATATAATATATGTTGCGACGTACAATCGGATCCATATATGTATACATTAATTAAAAATATTGCAATGCGCAACCCATTCAATTTATATAGCTTATAGTAATCATAACAACAAATCTCGGCAAGGAATTATTCATAAAATACTCTATCCCGCCAAGGGAACTCAACAGTACAAGTATATTCATCCCGGCAAGGGAGAACCAGCTATAACCAATCTCAATTCAACTTATATCATCTCTATTATCACAATTTCTAACTCATAGTAAGCTAAGCCTTTGCTCAATATCACAGGTCTACTCACTATTTCAACCATAGTATTATTCAAGAATACAACAAATGTTAATTTAAGACTCACGATCATGCTCGACACCGATGTATAGATACTCTTCATTATACCTATACGTCGTACTCCACAATAAACACACAGCAAATATAACCCAATTCCTAATCCCTCAAGCTAAGGTTAAACCGAACACTTACCTCAATGCCTTGAAAACAACTCAAGCCTTAATTAAAGCTTTAACCCATGATTCCACCTCCAATTCGCTCGTATCTAATCACAACTTACTTAATTACATTAATTAACACTAAATGAATCAACCCCAATGCATGGAAATGAGTTTTCCAAAGTTTTATCCAAAAAGTCAAAAATCGCCCCCAAGCCCACGTGGTCAAAACCCGAAGTTCGAACAAAAACCCAATTACACATTCCCCCACGAACCCAAATATATAATTTATTTTGAAATCGGACCTCAAATTGAGGTCAAAATCCCCAATTTTTTAAAAACCTAGGTTCTACCCAAAATACCCAATTTTCCCCATGAAAATCATTGATTTGAAGTTGAAATCATGTTAAATGGTGTTAAAAATTGAAGGAAGTTAGTTAAAAATGACTTACAATTGATTTGGAGATGAAGAAATCCTTGAAAAATCGCCTAAGTATGTTTGGGTTTGAGAAAATATGAAAAATGAAGTTCAAAATTGGTTAAGTGCAAGAAATGCAGGTCTTAGATCTGGGAAATGCGAACAGGGGTTCGCAAGATGTGGGAATTGCGAAGTGAAGTTCACATTTGCGAACACTGAACAATAATGAGGGCTTTGCATTTGCGATAAAAGATGTCGCATTTACGAAAGACCCAGTTTCGCATTTGCGAACACTGTACAGATTTACCTTCCTCGCATTTGCGAGTTTGCATTTGTGAGACCTGCTTCGCAAATGTGAAAACTGCAGAGCAGGCATACCAGAAAATTTTCAAAATTCAAAAATGCACCCAAGGCTTATCCAAAACTCACCCGAGCCTCGGAGCTCCAAACCAAATATGCACACAATCTCAAAAACATCCTACAGACTTATTCGCGAGATCAAATCGCCAAAATAAGATCATATACATAGAATTAAACATCAAAATCCAAGAATTCTTTCAAACTTCATAAAATATCAAATTTTCCAATTTAGGTCCGAATTACGTCAAACGACATTCGTTTTCAACCAAATTTCACAGGAATGACTTAAAACATATATATGACCTGAACCAGGCGCCAGAAACAAAATACAGGCCCAATACGAATATGTTCTAATAAAATATCGTTTCAATTTTTGTTAACAATTTCAGAAAACAATTTCTCTTAAAAATTCATTTCTCGGGCTAGGGACTTCGAAATTCGATTTCGAGCATATGCCCAAGTCCTATATTTTTCTATGGACCCTCTAGGATCGTCAAATTACGGGTCCGGGTTCGTTTACCCAAAATGTTGACTAAGTCAAATTTATTCATTTTAATACTAAATTTAGTATTTTTCACAAAATTTCACATTTAAGCTTTCCGGCTACGCACCCGGACTGCGCACGCAAATTGAGGTGACTTTAAATCAGGTTTTCAAGGCCTCGTAGACACAGAATTTAATTAAAACAAGTGATGACCCTTTGGGTCATCACTTCATTAATTGAAGGCGGCTGATGGTCGGCCATTAGAACTAAGTCCCCGATTTCGAAGTGTCGAAGCTTGGTTCTTCTATTATGGAATCTCTCGATTCTTTGCTTCTGTGCACCATCCGAACAAGTGCAGCTTCCCATTTTTCATCTAATAGCTCGAGGCTAGTATTCATAGCCTCGTAATTTGATTCCTCTGATGCATGTTGAAATCTGGCGTAGGGTTCCCCGACCTCGACTGGAATTAAGGCCTTAGAGCCATATACTAAAGAAAATGGGGTTGCACCCGTGTTGGACTTCGATGTCATTCGATATGCCCAACAAACCTCGGGCAGAACTTCTCTCCATTTCCCTTTAGCGTCATTCAACCTTTTCTTTAAGTTTTTAATGATAGTCTTGTTTGTCAATTCAGCCTGTCCGTTTCTGCTTGGGTGATACGGCGTTGATAAGATCCTTTTTATTTTGTATGCTTCGAGGAACTCCATTACCTTATTGCCGATGAATTGCTTTCCATTATCGCATATGATTTTGGCAGGTGTCACACCTCCTTATTTACACACCCCCGGAAGGGTATAATAAAGGGAGTTTTTTCCAATTAAAGGACAATTGAAACGAGATTTATTTAATTAAAGATTCAGAGTCGCCACTTGGGAGATTTATGGTGTCCCAAGTCACTGGTTCAAATCCCGAATCGAGAAAAAGATTGACTCTGTATTACAGTCCACGAACCAAAAATCCAGGTAAGGAATTCTGTTAACCCGGGAGAAGGTGTTAGGCATTCCCGAGTTATGTGGTTCTAGCACGATCGCTCAATTGTTATAATTAACTAAATTATCTTATTTTAAAATATTTTTGAACCTATGTGCAATTTTAACTTCAAAATCGCTTTTATTTAATTAATTAAAGGAAGATTGCAACGTTATTTAAAATATGTTTCGAACCAACATCACATAAATGTACCTGTAGTCCGCAACACATTTTATCTAACGTTGAGATTTGGATTTGGGTCACATAAATGTGCACCCGTATTTAGGAAGGTAAATTATTAAAATAACGCGCCTAAAGCAACTACGCATTTTAACTTTACGAGGGCCATGGAAAATTCGTTAAATGGCATACCTTCAATTCTAAGGATTTTAAAAAAAAAAATTCAAAAAAAATAATTAAATGAGGGTCATGCATTTACGATTTTATTCGGCGTGGCGGACCTCGTCAAGGATTCATCAATGAAATATGGCTTACGAGAATTACACCACCTTAGAACTTTGGTTGAACTACAACATAGACTAAAACAAAGCAATGGCAAGTCCGATTTTATTTTCAGAATTCAGGTCTGGCCTAAAGTGAGGCCCAATAGCCCAGATAACACCACAAGGATGCAAAATATCGAATTCCATAGCACACCATATACGGACTCAAACAGAGAGCCCATATTTGCTTGAAGCCTTGCTCAAATAAGGATGTCAAAGAGGTCAAGATAGAATCCGGGTAGCAACAGAATGTAATTCAGATTGGGAAAAGCACAAGAACATTCGAACACCATAGGTTTATGAACAATCTCAGCAATGGACTTAATAATCTTTAAACAAAAGACTTCGATTGAAATTAATGAACAATCATCCCTAAACATCCCTTTTAAGTTCCTATAACTTCATTTATTAATTAATGAAATACATGAGAATGGGCATCTATTGGAATTTGGAGGCTAAATGAGCATGCTTACTGTTGAATTTTTAAATCGAGGAAACGAACAGCTCATCATTCATACTAATTATAATCTAACACATTCACACGGTTATCCTTCACATATTAGAAACTCAAACATTAGTGAAATACCCTACTTATACAGTCATGCTTCTTTAAATCACAAATTACGCATTGGCTTTCCCTCTGAATATCAAAACTCATGTCAAATATCCATTGTTAATTATCACTTCAACATTGCATTTATATAAACCTGCACACATGCATGCTAACAACCTACTTTTCAAGGGTAGGACCAGGTGATTTTCAGCAGAATACTATGGTAGCTGAAATCCAAAACACAAAAATCAAGCATGAGTCTACATAGTCAGAGTCCATAGTTCATTTCATCACTACACATGCGGAATACTCTACAGGTTACTCTTATATGCACAGTTTCAGAAAAGAGAAAGCCTAATTAATATCTATAATTCGGAGCCTAAGTACAAAATGACAAAGAACAGGGAGATCAATTTGAATGCATCCTTCATTTAACAACCAAATAATTTTAAGCTACTAGCCTGGACCAATAGCCCAGCATACGCAAAGCCTGAATTTATACAAAAACTAAACAATACGAGAATACGCAATGATTGAAATTAACAAACAAGAACCAGTGCTTCAACTTAAACTCCAATTTAATACAGATCTTCACACAAACTATAAAACTCCATTCCATTATAGTTTGAGGATATGCCTAGAAATTGAAATGGAAAAGGAAATGTAAGGAGTCAGTAGATAACAACAGAAATGGACCAGCAGCAACACAACCCAGAAATGATCAAGGAAACCCAACTTTAAACCAGATTTGAACCCTCAATAGCATCAAACTAAACTCCGAATCAGAACACAACCAACACCTAAACCCGAACACTTGAAAACCAACCAAAATTCAAGTCATTTTGACCCTTAATTATCCAGAAATGATTTCAGAAATAGGATCCTCAAAGATCACAAATTTTCTCAATGGACCAGTAGTTTTTTTTTCCAGTAGTTTCAGTTTTCCTCCCTTCTGATTCTAACACTCTATATTTTTTCACTATTTTTTAGAATGTTCTTCTATTCTATGAATTCAGTTTCTCTCTCCCTATCTTTTCTCTATCTCTTAAGCTCTTAAACTGTCTCTCTATTCAGTATTTTTAGAGTCCCCAGTGTGTGTGTGTGTATCTCTTGTGTGTGTGTATCTCTATGTATTCACCTTAAACCCTCAGCTCTTGTATCTCTTCAGCTCTCCTTCTATATCTCTATATTTTCAGTTCTAAGATATCTGTCTTCTCCTCTCTGATTTCCAGCCTCTTAAATAGGCATTCAATGAGTGCATTCACCACTATCAGCTTATCTTCTCAACTTTTAATTATCCATTAACCTAGTGTTGTTATCTAAATTTTTTAGTGCACCACTTAAGTTTGTTAGCAGCCCCTATTTTGATTATTGAGGTTCCAATTTCCCAAACTATCCCTCTAAAGCCCCTGTTATTACCCTCCTATCTAAGCAGAACCTGGGTCCAGTTGACCCAAGTTAATGGGTTCGAACAAACCTAATTCAAATTATTTCCAGGCTACTCAATCTTTATACAAACAAATAAAATCTAATCAGGGATTCTCAAATTCTAAAAACTAAGCCAAGTTTAGTGTTTCTTTTACCAAACGCAGAAAATAAACAACACTTAAATGGTTTAAATCTAAAACTATTTATAAAACTGATTAATAACATTCACAAACATGAGCCAAAGAATGATAAGTGAACAATTAACGATTTCAAATAAAACCTAATTCAAATCTTTAACTAAGTTGTTCACAGAAAAAGAAGAAGAAGAAGAAGAAGAAGAAGAAGAAGAAGCTGAAATAGAAAAATGAATCGAAATTTAGAAAGAAACTCACCTAACAAACTCGAACTTTAGACTGACCCCCGATTTAAACTGCAAAATAGTGCCAATCTCTTGTTCTTTGTCAAGAATAAGGGAGGGACGCTATTTCGCGATAAAAATTGGCCTCAAAGCCTTTGAATACTGGAGTCAAAATGGTCATGTGCAGGTTCAAGTTTTGAGCTCCAAAAGCTTGAACCTCTGATTCAATATTCGAGGAGTTTGAGGGGTATTCGAGGGTAAAGGGCTATAGTTTTGGAAAGAGGGGAGTGAGGAGGTCTTGTGGTGTAAATTTGGGGTCGGTTGGAGGCGGCGCCGCCACCAGAAGTCTGTGGTGAATGGTGGCAGCTGCTAGGGTTCATAGTTTAAAATTGAGATTCGACCCATTCTAGGGGTGTTCGAGGGAATTGGAGCAGAGATTTGGGAAGAGGAGGTTGTGACAGTTATGGGGTGTAATTTTCAAGTGAATTGGGGTCGGCGCCGCCACCGAAAGGCGGTGGGGAATGGTGGCGGCTGGTCTCTAGGGTTTGGGGAGGAAAATGAGAGATGAGATAGGGAGGGATTCTGAGGGGGGCGGGGTCTGTTTGGACAATTATATACTGGAGTGGGGATTGAATTCAGACCGTCCGATCAAATGAGATCAACGACTTGGATCAATCACTTAAATAAAATAATGTCGTTTGATTGGGTGAGAGACCGAATCAGTCTCAGATGAAATGGGTTGGGGTTGGGTAACGGGTTATGGGAAATAATCTGGACCATTGGATCAGTTTATTTCAATGGTCCAGATTAAAATGCCTGAAACGACGTTATTTTGGTGGCAACGGGGACAGACCGGGTTGGGGGGAAGGTCTGGGCTGATTTTTTGGGGTGGGTTTGGATGGATAAGTGTTTGGGTCTGGTCTTTGTTTTAATTAAAATGGTCCAAGACTTTTAATTCTTTTTCTTTTCCCCCTTTTTTTCAAAAAAATTAAAACTAAAATCCTAAATTAAATTATAAAACTAAATTAACTTTAAAATACTAATTAACTCTAAATAATAATTATCACAAATAATTAAATACCAAATTAAAATAAAATCACATAATTTTGGCATTAAACACTAAAATGTGAAATACGTTATTAGCGGAACTTGAACTTGAAGAAGCGAGCTTCTATCAGAGAAAGTCATTGCGCGCTAGCCCCTTGTCTTGTATAGGGTGGAAAACTTGCGCACCCTTTTTTGGGATTTTTCATTTTTGTAAAATAATAATTTACTTAATTAAATCTTAAATGCAAATGCAACATATTTTTATATTTATATTAATTAAATAAAATACACAGGCACAGACAAATGCAAATAATAACAGAAAATACCACAAAATTTCACAAGATTTCAAAGAATAAAACAAATAATTTTATTTTGATTTTGTAGGAGTAATTCATGTGAGGCAAAAATCATGTGCTCACAGTTGCCCCTCTTTTCCCGTAAACACGAAGAGTTTTCTTGCAAAGACAAAGTGAGCGGATACAAGCGATTTTTGCCCGTTTGAATACTCCGTGGGAAGCATTTTTTGAAAGATTTGATCGAACCTCTGCTTCAAAGGTTTCCTTTATATCCTTGGCTAAAAAGGAATCTGGTCAATTTAGTTCGGGACATTTTGGTAGCTGGGACTACCATGAAGCTGTGGTTTCACGCTGCTGCTAATACTGCTTACTGAAGTTATACCAAGCTATAATTTATGCTTTACAAAGATTTTTCTCAAACTTGATATTGCGACTGTTGCCTTGTATTCTATTCTGAGGTGTTCTCCTCTTTCATTAGGTAGGTACCTGATTGCTGATCCTTTAAACGTCTTCCTTTGATCATCGTTTCCTTCCTCTGTTCTCCAGGCGGGCCCCTGATTACTTGAACTTGAATTGTTTTGTTCTCCAGGTGGGTTCCTAATTACCAACACTTGATTTGCTTTGTTCTCCATGCGGGCTCTTGATTACCAACTCAATTTGCTTTGTTCTCCAGGTGGGCTCCTAACTTCCAACTCGATTTGCTTTGTTCTCCAGGTGGGCTCCTAACTTCAAAACTTCAACTGTATTCCCTTGCTCTCCAGGTGGGCGCCTGATTTTAAAAAAAACTTCAACTGTATTCCCTTGCTCTCCAGGTGGGCGCCTGACTTCAAAACTTCAATTGTATTCCCTTGCTCTCCAGGTGGGTGCCTAACTTTAAAACTTCAACTGTAGTCCCTTGCTCTCCAGGTGGGTGCCTGACTTCAAAAGTTCAACTGTATTTCCTAAATTTTAGTTGTATTCCCTTGCTCTCCAGGTGGGCGCCTGACTTCAAAACTTTAACTGTATTTCTAAAACTTCAACTGTATTCCCTTGCTCTCCAGGTGGGCACCCGACTTCAAAACTTCAACTGTATTTCCAAAACTTAAATTGTATTCTCTTGCTCTTCAGGTGGGCACCTGACTTCAAAACTTCAATTGTATGTCCAAAACTTCAATTGTATTCCCTTGCTCTCCAGGTGGATGCCAGACTAACTTTAACTGTTTTTCCTTGTTCTCCAAGTGAACGCCTGACTTTTTATACTTCAACTGTTTTTCTTTGTTCTTCAGGTGGACGCCTGACTTTTTGATCTTGAACTGTATCTTTATCCTAAACCCGCGTTTTCCTCCTTCTTCTTCAGATTGGCACCTAACTTCAACACAAATAGACAAAACAAAATAAAATTTTCTGCCCCAGTTAGATAGCCGAGTGTATCTATGAGTGTTAATCGAATAATGTTACTAAATATATTTAACAATTTAAAAGCTAGATCCATTAACCAAGAGGGTCCTGAAAACTTCTCCTTGAAGCTAGATCTTGATTGTATTTAACTAAGTCCTATTTTCCATGAAGGTCCTGAGAATTTATGGTCAAACCTGTTTTGGTGCTTGCTCTTTCCCCACAGAGAGTTTCTCCGAAACAAACGAAATTTCCTACCCTTGTTTCAAATCAATGAAAAATTTTGTCAGTTTAAAAACATGGTAATTGGTTGTGATACTCTTGCTGGGGATGGTTTTCCCTTTTCTCCCTTCCATGCTCTATTCTGTCCGACTGCCTTGAACTTGCTCAAGTATTTCTGATCTTCTGCCTGCTCCTTAGCCACAAGACTCTTGACTGTTGTTTTTCACTTCCAATATTCTTATCTAACCCCATATATTTCTCATGAAATTCTAAACCATTTCACCAATTGAACTTTTAATGACGTCTTTAAGTCCCATCACACCATCTCCGACATGTTCTAGCCTCACTTTGCTTTGCCTCATATTGGAAACTGGTAGTAAACTCTGAAAATTCTTCTTATTTGTTAAAAACAAACTATTATTGACAATCCTTATCCAAAAGAAAATGAAATGTGATGATTTCAAAAGATAGAAATAAAGAAGAAAATCCTCCTTTAGAAGACGGTTTGAGAAAAAGAAAAAGACTTATCTGAATGGAATAACCGTTCCCAATGATCATGTTATGCATTTTGGATTAATCAACCCAGTCTATTAAATCAACCAATTTCCAATTGTCTTGCTTCGCGCCTCAATATTTTCACAACCCAATTCTTTGCCGAATCACCATCTTTGTTCAGCTTGATGCCCTGGCGGATCTTTGTCGACCCTTATCTTATTTGTCCCTTTCTCAATTCCTTGTCGCCTTATGGTGCCTATAAAGGTTTTTACCAACAAGACTCTCTCATTTTTACTTTCTCTCAACTTTTGTCACCTTACAGTGCTCTTGTGGGTTTTTACCAATAAGACTCTCTCATTTTTGGATTTCTCTCAGCTTTCAACACCTTATAGTGCCCTTCAAGGGTTTTCACCAATAAGACTCTCTCATTTTTCATTTTTCTTGCTTAAACTAGAGTGTTGCCCTTGACTTGCTTGACTTGGCATCTCTCGAAGACTGTTCGGGAGGTCTTTTTTGGGACATCCATGTGGGTTCTTGGGTATGGTTGGAAAGAAAAGGGTATCAAAAGGCTCAAAACAACTTCGATAGGTTAGAATTACAACTTTTGGAATCAGACTTACTTCCATAATCACAACTTCTGCCCCAGTTTCTTTCTTGGTGATCTTTTGATTTTTTGTTTTACTATGATCGGGCCGTGAGGCTGCCTACGTATCCTTAAAGGAATCAGGTCAAACGTAGTTTACATGATTTTCCTTGTTGTTACAGTTTTTCTTTTCACTTATTTTTATATTTTTTCTTTTCTATTTTTCCTTTTTTTTCATTATTGATTCCAAAAGAGGGGTATGAAATAAAATAGATAAGGCTCAAAAAGGGTAACAAAGGGTAAAGTATTTAGATAGCAGAACAGATTGCCTTCGTCATTTCAATCTTCAAAATAATGCCAAGTACAAACAATCAATAATTATATCAAAGAAATTATACATAAGATCTCTTGACTGCATCGGAGTTGATAGCCATATCTATGCATTTTCCTTCGATATCTGTTAAACATAAAGCACCATTGGACAATTCTCTGGTCACAATGAACGGTCCCTACCAATTCGGGCGAACTTGCCCTTCGTTTCAGCTTGATGTGGAAGGATACGTTTCAATACCTGATGTCCTACTTCAAACTTCTGGGGACGCACCTTCTTGTTGTACACTCCTGCCATTCTCTTCAGATACAACTGGCCATGACATACTGCTGCCAACCTTTTTTCATCAATCAAGCTCAACTGCTCTAAACGGGTTTTGACCCACTTGTCATTATCAATCTCAGCCTCAGCGATAATCCGAAGGGACGGGATTTCAACTTCCGCATGTATTACTGCTTCAGTGCCATATACCAACAAATAAGGAGTTGCACCTACTAAAGTACGAACAGTAGTGCAATAACCCAACAGTGCAAATGGTAACTTTTCATGCCATTGCTTGGAACCTTCGACCATTTTTCTCAATATCTTCTTTATGTTTTTGTTGGCTGCCTCGACTGCTCCATTCTCCTTGGGACGATATGGGGTGGAATTGCGATATGTAATCTTAAACTATTGACATACTTCCTTCATCAAATTGTTGTTAAGATTAGCACCATTATCTATGATGATTACCTTTGGTATTCCAAATCGACAGATGATATTTGAATGAAAAAAATCAACCACTGCCTTCTTGGTTACAGACTTGAAAATTTTAGCTTCAACCCACTTGGTAAAATAATCAATGGTCACCAAAAAGAACCTGTGTCCGTTGGATGTTGCTGGATCGATGGGTCCAATGGCATCCATGCCCCAAGCAATGAAGGGCCATAGTGCTGACATTGTGTGAAATTTTGATGGCAGAGAATGAATCAAATCGCTGTATATCTGCCATTGATGACATTTGCGCACAAAGCTGATACAATCTTGCTCCATGGTGACCAATAATACCCTGCTCGGAGAATCTTCTTCGCCAACACATATCCGCTTATATGTGGTCCGCAAACTCCTGAATGTATTTATGCCATGACAGTCGTGGCTTGTCTAGCATCTATGCATCTTAGTAATCCAAGGTCTGTTGTTCTTTTGTACAAAACTCCTCCACTAAAGAAAAATCCATTTGCCAACCGCCGAATTGTTCTCTTTTGGTCTCCCGTGGCTTGAACCGGGTATATCCCTATTGTGATGTACTCCTTGATATCATGGAACCATGGTTTGCCATCAAGTTCTTCTTCCACTACGTTACAATAAGCATACTTATCGCGGACTTGAATATGCAAAGGATCAACATAAGCTTTATCCGGATGGTGCAACATTACTGCCAAGGTAGCCAAAGCATCGGCAATCTCATTATGGACTCTTGGACTATCTTTGAACACCACGGATCGAAACTGCTGACAAAGATCATGCAAACAATGCCAGTATGGTATGAGCTTCAAATCTCGTGTTTCCCATTCTTCTTGAATTCAATGCACCAGAAGGTCCGAGTCTCCCAAGACCAAGACTTCCTAGACATCCATGTCTGCAACTAACCTTAAACCCAAAATGCATGCCTCGTACTCAGCCATATTATTGGTACAATCAAAACGAAGTTGAGCCGTAACAAGATAGTGATGCCCTGTTTCAGAAATAAGCACAGCTCCTATTCCAACCCCTTTCATGTTTGCAGCCCCATCAAAGAAATGTTTCCAACCTGATTTTTCCGTTAGTTCCAGCTCATCAATATGCATCACCTCTTCATCAGGAAAATAAGTCCTCAATGGCTCGTGTTCTTCATCGACCAGGTTCTCGGCCAGTGCTTGGGCTTTCATTGTAGTCCTCGTCATATAGACAATGTCAAATTCCGTGAGTAAAATCTACCATTTTGCAAGTCTCCCTCTGGGCATAGGCTTTTGAAAGATATACTTCAACGGATCCAAGCATGAGATGAGATAAGTAGTGTAAGATGACAGATAATGTTTCAACTTCTGCGCTACCCAAGTTAAGGCACAACATGTCCTCTCAAGGTGAGTGTACTTAACCTCATAAGCCGTGAACTTCGTGATAAGATAGTAGATGGCTTGTTCCTTCCTGCCGGTGATGTCATGCTGCCCAAGTACACAACCAGATGAATTTTCCAGGACTGTTAAGTAAAGAATCAAAGGTCTCCCTGGTTCAGGAGGGACCAACACAAGTGGGTTTGACAGGTACCCCTTTATTTTATCAAATGCTTCTTGACATTTCTCAGTCCACTCGACCGCAACATCCTTCTTCAACAACTTGAAAATAGGATCACAAGTTGTCGTGAGTTGCGCAACAAACCTGCTGATGTAGTTCAATCTTCCTAACAGACTCATCACTTCAGTCTTGTTCTTTGGGGGTGGAAATTCTTGGATGGCTTTGATCTTTGACGGGTCCAACTCAATGCCTCGCCGACTGACTATGAATCCTAATAGCTTTCCAGATGGAACACCAAATGCGCACTTGGCAGGGTTAAGCTTGAGGTTGTACCTACGAACCCTTTGGAAAAACTTCCTTAAGTCTCCCACGTGATCGGCCTGTTGCTTTGACTTTATAATCACATCATCCACGTACACCTCAATTTCCTTGTGTATCATATCATGAAACACAGTAGTAATTACTCGCATGTAGGTTGCCCCAGCGTTCTTCAAACCAAATGGCATTACCCTGTAGCAATAAGTTCCCCATGGTGTGATGAATGTTGTCTTTTCTGCATCTTCTTCATCCATCAGAATCTGGTGATAATCGGCATAGCAATCCACAAAATATCCAATATCACGTTTTGAACAATTGTCAATCAAGATGTGGATATTGGGTAATGGGAAGTTATCTTTTGCGCTTGCTTTGTTGAGATTGTGATAGTCAACGTAAACTCTAATTTAGCCGTCCTTCTTCGGCACTAGCACAACATTAGCCAACCAATCAGGATATCGAGTGACTCGAATAACCTTTGCATCCAACTGCTTGGTTATTTCATCCTTAATCATTACACTTATATCAGTTTTGAATTTTCTCAATTTTTGCTTGACGGGAGGGAATGTCGGGTCAGTGGGTAATTTGTGAACCACTAAATCAGTGCTTAAACCCGGCATGTCGTCATATGACCACACAAAAACGTCTTTGAATTCAATAAGTGCTTTGATTAACCCTTCCCTGATATTAGGTTCAAGATGGACGCTTATTTTAGTTTTTCTGATGTTATCTGCGTCCCCCAGATTGATGGCTTCTATATCATTTAGGTTGGGTCTGGGTTTCTCTTCGAAGTGACTTAGTTCCCTACTAATCTCTTCGAAGGCTTCATCCTCATCATATTTTGACTCATCATCACAATCTACTTCTTGCACTATTATTTCAGAGTTAGATTGATTTTTTAGACTGGGCTGAGGATCCATCGTGAATGCCATGTCATTAGGACCAGTATAAAAAGAACTGTACAGAAAAATAAAAGAAGACGATAAAAAATCAAAATAAGGAATGAAGAAGAGGCATTTTATTTTATTGGAATACTAGACAACAAGGTTTGCACACTTTAGATAAACTGAAAAATAAAATCCGGATTACAACCCTGGAATAATCTAGACAAACTTGAAGGAAAATCAGAGTGAACTACCAGGACTCCTTCCGAGTGGGGAGAGGAGTAGCTTTCCAATTATTGAGCTTTGTCTTTGGCCCTACAAATTGCACTTCCGCATTACTAGGACCTTCTCCACTTTCTACCATGTTCATATCATTGAACAAATTCTCAAACTTCTTTATCAACTCTTTATCAGGATTGATCGTAGGACCCGGAATTATTGTTGCTGGGCGTCCTATGGTACCAGACTTGACAAATGATCTAGAGAGGCGTGGGACCAGTTTTGGAAGGATCCATGCCTTCTGTCTCATCTTCTTAGCTCTTCTGATATCTGCAGCTGTAGGCTTGAATCCTAAACCGAATGTTCCCACATTTTTAGGGAGGGATACCGGTTGTATAATGCCTTGAAGAGATGAACCTAGACCTTTCCCAAGCACAAAACCGTTCCTCAACATTTCATAGGCTACCATGACGGATGCGGAGGTTATCTTTGCATTCAGAATGTATTTACCCTCCGGAATTTTCTCAACCAACACTGTGTCACAAACTTGGTATACCCATGACCCCTTGTCATTCTCTACTTCGATGAATGGTACAATGGCGTCACTCTGGGAGCGCAAATTATCCTCACCATGAACCATAATTTCTTGTCGATCCCATTCAAATTTAACCATCTGATGCAGAGTAGATGGAAATTCCTTGGCGGCATGAATCCAAGGTCGCCCCAACAAAAGGTTGTAACAGACTGCCATATCCAACACTTGGAATTCCATAGTGAACTCTACGGGCCCTATCATCAGCTCCAACATTATATCCCCGACCGAATCTTTGCCTCTGCAGTCAAACCTCTGAACACAAATATTGTTCTTGTAGATTCTATCATTATCCACTTTCAATTTGTTCAACGTGTAGAGAGGGAAAATGTTTGCACTAGACCCGTTATCGATCAAAACTCGAGTAACCACAGATTCTTCGCACTTCACTATAAGATAAAAGGCCCTATTATGCTCGGTACATTATTCCGGTAACTCATCATCAGCAAAAGTAACCTTGTTCACTTGAAATATCTTATTTGCTATCTTTTCCAAGTGGTTTACTGAGATCTTGTCAAGAACGTGGGCCTCGTTCAAGATTTTCATCAACGCCTGACGATGTTCATCTGAATGGATTAACAATGAGAGTAATGAAATCTGAGCTAGCATTTTCTTCAACTACTCTACAATAGAATAATCCTGCATCTCTTCTTCAGGAACTCCTCTGCTTCCTCTTCAGTCACGGATTTCTTCACTGATGCTGGATTAGCTTTTCTCAATTCTGCTGGAGCAAAACGCCTTCCCGAGCGAGTTAAACCTTGGGCTTCACAAACTTCCTCCTTTACTTCCTTTCCTTTATAAGTTACCATGACCCGATCGTAATTCCATGGAATTGCTTTGCTATCAACTATCGACAATCGGATTACTGGCTTGATGATGACGATATCTGTGCGAGCACCTTCCACGATTACAATGGTTCTGCTTGCCACTTTTGTCACAACTACCTTTATCCTTTCTGGCTTGGCTCTAACTTCATTTGAATTCCCCTTCTCAACTTTTACTGGCGGTTCAACACTTTTCTTGCTCAATATGAGCATTGACTCTCCAGCTGCCTGCTCAACTATCTTGATTCCGCTGTACCGAATCATTATGACGGTCTGTGATGGCTTTTTAAGCTCTCCCTCTTTATGAACTATCTCGATCATGTTTGTCACTTGATGAGCCGACATTGGATTTCGATTGATGTTGGGTGTTTCAGGAGCCAGAACTTCAATTCTGTTGGTGTCAATGAGCTCCTGGATAGCCCTTTTCAAGTGCCAGCATTTCTCTGTTTCATGACCTGGAGTACCAGAACAATACTCACAGCTTACGGAATAGTCCAAATTTTTTGGGGGAGGATTTGGTAATTTGGACTGTATTGTCCTTAGCATATCTAATTGTTTTAGTCTGTGGAACAGACTAGTATATGATTCTCCCAACGGCGTAAAGGTCTTTTTTTTCGGTAACCTTTCATCCTTGAATGCTTGATTAGGCCGGAAACCTGGTCTAGGAGGGTTTCAGTAAGTTCTTGGGGGGTGGATAAGCATTTTGAGGAACAGGAGCACGCCATTGCGTGTGGACAGGAGGTTGGCTATATTCTTGTGCATGGTGGATAGAAAAGTGAAGTGTTGGTGGATAGTAGTGTTGAGGTTTAATATACTGGGTGTGAGGATAAGCTTAGTGGGATCGAGGTTGATCGTAGTGGTAAGATTATCCTCTCGGTCCAAACCAAGTTCCTGCATCGGCCATTGCCACGTCCTCTCTCTTCTTCTTCCCGATTGCTCCCGTGCCACCCCGAATAGCCTGGGTGGTCACCTTTATAGCCGAATAACTCATGATCTTGTTCAACTTGAGGCCTTCCTCTACCATTCCTCCCATTTTCACCACCTCGTTGAAAGATTTTCCAACAGCCGAGACCAGATGTCCATAATATGTTGGTTCTAAAGCTTGTGCAAAATAATCTACCATCTCGCTTTCCTTGATTGGGGGGTCCACTCTTGCTGCTTGCTCCATCCAATGGAAACCATACTCTCTAAAGCTTTCGCTGTGCTTTTTCTCCAACTTCGTCAATGATAGCCAGTCTGGAATGATCTCAAGATTGTATTGGAAGTGGCCGGCAAATGCTTATGCCAAATCGTCCCAGGTATACCATCTTCCATGATCTTGGTGGGTATACCATTCCAATGCTGATCCACTCAAACTCTGACTGAAGTAAGCCATTAATAATTTATCCTTTCCTCCCGCTCCCCTCATCTTGCTGCAAAAACCCCTCAAGTGGGCTACTGGATCGCCGTGCCCATATCAAACTTGGGCATCTTAAAACCTGCCGGCAATTTCACATTTGGAAACAGACATAGGTCCTTGTAGGCCACACTTACTTGTCCTCCCAATCCCCGCATGTCCTTGAAGGATTGCTCTAGGCTTTTCCTTTTTCTGAATAGCTCCTCATGTTCAGGATTTTTGGATGGTTTCTCCGTTCCTATCGGGAGGTCAAAATGCGGAGTATAAGAGGGGGTTCAGGAGCTTTGAAAGCGGGCTCCGGAGAGTAATATTAGTTGTCCTGGGCCTGGAACATAGGGTCGCTAGGAGATTTCTGGAGTGTAGCTGGTGGAGATGCTACGAAGACAGGAGTTACAGGTGGAGGAGGGTATGGAATTGGTTTAGGGGGTGGATATTGTGGTGTATGAGGAGTGGTACCCCGGTAGTGTTGGTAAATGGGAAAACTCGGGGACACATCGGTGGCAGGATAATACTGAGACTGAACCGGTGGTGGGGTGAAGGTAGGGTTAGCCGAGTAAGCTAATGATAGTTGTCCTTTAGCCCATGCCTAATACATTTCGGCTATTTGTTATTTCAGTTAATACATCTCTTCTTTCATTGTATTCACATCCAGCTCTTCGACCTCGGCGCTCGTCTCTCTATGTGGACTAGACATGATTATTTCTATTTCTCCTTTGGATCTGGTTTGGTATGAGTGGGTTGCCAGTATGCTAAGTGACTAATAACTGCTTGAATTCTGATAACCAAAAGCAAACTTGTTATTCATTAGCGTTTAACAGATATGCAATCGCACATTTGGATGCAATGGCAATTTAACCAGTTCTATCATGTATTTGCTTGGTTGCTTGCGTCATCCCGGCTTTTCTCGTATCATTTTTTATTCTCTTTTTTTTCTTGTTTTTTTATTTTTTCTTTTAGTTGTGGTCGAATCTTATGGAGATTGCCTACGTATCACGACTTCGCATGAATCAGACCGAGCGTAGTTTTGGCTGATAAGTGCAAAAATGACTAAAATAAAATTGGATTTTTTTTTCAAATTTTCCACAAAAAAATAGGTTTATTACAATGACACATTTTAGTATAAGATTAACGGACTCTAAAAGACTCTAACATCAAAATGGCAATACAGTCTAAAATAGACTAACAGACTTTGACTGACAAAAATATCCGGTTTTGTCAGTACGACCCTTCAGCACTTCGAAGAAGATTTAAAAGCTGTGTTTGCTAACTGGCCAAAAATTTTGAGAAATGACCAAAGGCGGTTGTTCTCGCAAAAATAGCCTTCCAGTGTCCTTTTGGGGACATTTTGGCTATTTTGGACAAGAATGGCACCTTTACTTATGGCAATGACATTTTATTTATCCCTAAATTTTTTTTTTCTCAAATAGTTGAACCCGATATGGGTTGCCTACGTATCCCACGTCCGGTGAGAATCAAACTTACATAGTTCTGCCGAAACCAACTATTTTGGAAAATATTTTTTTTTCATTTTTCAAAAATCTGGCAGGGTTTCAATACTATTTGGGCATTGTTTTTTTTTTCAAAACAGGTGATTAACTCACTTAACCCTCACACTGCTATTTCTCTTTTCTAAACTCTCTCTTTTTATTAAAAAACCGTTCAACATGCAAATCCAAAGTAAATAAATGCACAAGTAGCAAGTAAGATGTATCAGGATGGTTTTTTTCATTTTGGTGCACTTGTCCTAGACAGACTCAACCCCTGTGTTGAGTATCTAAAGTCAAAAATGCACGTGATGCAAACAAACGTTCCAACTAGGGATTCGGTTATACTAGGATAAAAACCTGGGTTGTTTGTTCTAGAACTGGCTTACCCGAGCGGACAACTCGAGCCGGGGGGGCTGCGTACCGGTAACCAAAAGATCATCCGACTTTGCAACTTGTCCGAACCTCATTCTATTTGGAATATGACTGTCACACCTCCTTTTTTTGCTACACCCCGTGAAGGGCATAATAAAGGAGTTTTTCCACTTTAAGGACAGTCGGAACGAGATTTATTTATTTAGATTCAGAGTCGCCACTTGGGATATTAATGGTGTCCCAAGTCACCGGTTGAATCCCGAACCGAAGAAATATGACTCTGTTAACAGTCCGCAAACCAAAAATCCTGATAAGGAATTCTGTTAATCCGGGAGAAGGTGTTAGGCACTCCCGAATTCCGTGGTTCTAGCACGGTCTCTCAACTGTTGTATTTGTTTTTATCTGATTCTCATATATATTCTATTTTTATGTGAATTTATTAGTAATCCGCTTTATTATTGAATTTTAAAAGAATTGCAACGTCGTGAAAATGTATTTTGGACCACACCGTACCAGTACGCCTGTGGTCTTTAACACATTTCGACTTCGTTGAGATTTTGATTTGTGTCACATAAATATAAACCTATATTTAGGAAGGTAATATTATTAAAATACGCGCCTAAAGCATCTACGTATTTGTTAACTTTGGAAAAGACCGTGAAATTTGCTAAACGGTCCATCCCAAATTTCTAGATATTTTTATTTAAGTAATTATTGAGGGCCCCGCGATTATGCATTTGATTTATTGGGTGAGGCTCATCTCTATTTTATTCAAGGTCAATCCTAAAGCGTACTATATTTTCTTTTGGTTTTTGCATCTAAAACAAAGAAAAAATCCTTATTAATTTTGTTATGGTTCAAACGCTATTATATTCTGGTATTTAGTTTTTCAGACAGAATTCAACAATGTTCCTGGGCCTCGAACTCAGCCCAGTACCCAAAAATCTTGGTCAACAAGCAGCAGCCCTGAACTTTGGCCCAGATAAAAGACGAGACCTGTTTGACATTAGGCCCCAGTCAGCTTTAGGCCCAAGTCTAATTTCATACGGAGGCAACCACGTTTGGAATTCCCAAATGAGCCCAGATATTTAACGGCAAAATGTGCAAAGAACTCTAATTATTGAACTTTGATTTCTTAAACAAATTGTACTAATAAGGAAAGCATATTATCCATTCACAATCAACTATCTTTGAACATATTTCTACTGTCTATTTACCATGCCAATGCCAGCTATTTTATACTACTTATTCATTCCAGTTTGAGCCTACAGTCGAGTATTAGAGCGTTAAACGCTAGCATTTATGTTACGTTGCTTACTGGAAATAAACTACACATGAAGACGTCTAAATCTACAATCTATCGTATTAAACCTAACATTTTTACTATTGAAATTTAGTACAGTTTGAGGCAATTTCTACCGTGATGCTACAAATTGCTAATGAACACATGGATCACAAGAAGGAATTGAAAATTACATTAATTATCCTAATTAATTATGTGTGATTGCTCTTAAAAAACCTTACACGGACTAGGAAATAAAAGTTTATCAGTCCAAAGTTATATAGTTCAATTACATACCAGACTAGTCCTAACGAATACAAGTATTTTCTAGCTAAAATTTACATAGATCTAATCAACGTAAAATGAAAAACAAGCTAAAAGTATCGCATAACACTTTATTTCATCTTCTTCAACTTGAAATTACATCTACAAGTAGTAGAAGCGTACCTGGAAATGAAGGAAAGTCAATGAGATTCTATGTCGAACTAACAGAAATAAGGGATCATCAATGAGAATTCAACAGCAATTGACAAACACAGCTTCAGCACACCAGATCCAAATCACAGAAGCCGCAAATCAACAGAAAACCATAATGCCAAATAAAAGAGAAATGCAGCTTGAAATTGAATTGAAATCAATGGAATAGTAACATTTTTAGATTTTTTGATAATTTTCTAAGGACTGTATTTTTTGAAGAGATGAAATTCGAAATTGAAGAAGAAAGATAGTGTAATATTTTGGGAATGTTTTTCAGATTGCTAAAAATTTCCCCAAAAAACTTCTTAAAAGAGGCATATACCTAACACCCTATTGCCTTTTACCTTTCTTCCCTTGTAACTTCGGAATCAAATCTCCATTATCAAGACACAAATCGACTAACAGCTATAATCAAACTTGCTAATTACTGTCAATTAATCTACAAGTACTCAAAAAATCAACACTAACAACTAACAAAATCAACTTTGATCAATTTTAGAAACACAATCTAATTCACTGCTAAAGAAACACTTAATTGTATCGATTTTTTTTTTAATAAACTAAAAATTCTACTTTAAAGCCAGAAATTAAAAGACAACTTAACAATTAAACCTAAAACTATATATACTCTAACATAAATTAAGTAAAACCCCTAATAAAGCTAATAACAAAATATCAACAGAAATCAAAAAACAAAACAAACACATACAGAACTAAAAGAAAGTTGAAACAAAATAAAAAGAAAAAAAAAAAGAAAACTTAGCTTTTCTGGTTTTTCTTGGTCAAATTCGTAACCCTCAGGTTTCACGAAGCATAGGAACACCTTAATATTGATTTCTTGATTTTTGAGGTCACTGGAGAGTTTTCAGACTTTATTCGAACCTCTCTAGTGACCTTTGAAGCCTAGGACTTTCAAGAACGGATAGAGGATGGCCGGAGGAAGGTCTAGTGTGATTTTTGAGTAATTTGGACAAGGTTGTGTTCGCCGGAGTTAGGGTTCCGGCGACACTAAATTGAATATTCGACCAGATCGGGGGCTATTTGAGGGCAACAGAGTACAGGGGTGTAACGAGGGGCTCAAGGCGGTTCATGGGTTTTTTTTTGGGACTGAACGGTGGAGGTGGCGTATCCCGCCGGTAGGTTTTCGGCGGGGACTGGAGAGAATCCGGTGGCGGCTAGGGTTTGATGAGGAAGAAGAAGGAAAGAATGTTTTGATTTTTTCTGAAATATAACGTATTTTATTTAATTTGCACATTGATTAATG